>CAWUFW010022633.1:0-91251 GCA_963921515.1 Calotriton arnoldi
GTAGAGAAGAGGTAAATGAAAATTCTCGTGCCATGAGTTATTTCAAATAGAATGTCGCGGATTTCCTATGGATAATAGGTTGTAACTATAACTATCTACTGGCGACCGCCAGTAGATAATATATATATATATATATATACACTCACACACATATATATGTATATGTGCGTGTATATATATGTATATATATTATCTACTGGCGGTCGCCAGTAGATAGTTATAGTTACAACCTATTATCCATAGAAATCGCGACTTTATTTGAAGTAACTCTCTTGCCGGTTGACGTATGACCGCAAAATTTTCAAACTTTGTGGGGCGCTCCGATCCGCTCCTACCCTGAAAGTCTCGGGGACGTCAGCGGGCTGAAAAAGAGGTCCCCAAACGCGTTTCCCCCATGCAATTTTCCATGGAAACTTTAGGACACGATTACAGCCCGAACTGCTGAACGGGATTACGCGAAATTTGGCAAAGAGGCAGTTCTGGTTCAGAAAGAACCCTTTTGTCAAATGGTGTAAATCCGTTCAGTAGTTGCTGAGAATCAGAAGTAAAAGTATAGATATAGTCTGTGGCAGTAGAGTCGCGTGCACCTCAGCGCACCCTGCGCGCGCACCGTCCGATCACAAGCTGCATGTTAATTGGCTGTCAGCTGGCCAAGTCAACATTCGATTCAGCAAATGTTGGCGGCATACTTTATCCCTCGGTAGAGACCTGAGGGTTCGAAATAAAGGCATAAGCGCACAAAGAGGCAGGGTAGAAACACACTGACCCCTAGGTTGCTCAGGGAGTCCCACAGGGACCCCTAGAACAAAAAAAAAAATTTTTCTAAAATCGGCGGGATGCGAATCCTGCCGAAAAAGCCCAAATCAAGCACGGTCTCCGCGCCGGATTGCATTGCCCGGGTGGCCCAAGTCCCGGGGGCATGGTGGGAGTGTTCAATTTATGTGTGATGGGGGCCTCAAGGGCCCCGCTCCGGGACCGCCACCCGAGCTCTTTTTAAAATGGTGCGGGAGGGCTCCTGAGCCCTCCCGCGGCCCGAGACCACCACCTCCCGGGGCTTCTTTTTTTTTACAATTTCCTGTGTGGGGGGCTCGAGCCCCCCACATGCCCCGAGGACCGCCACCTCCCGGGGCACTAACAGCTCAAATTATGGGGGTCCGTTTGGACCCCGAAGCCAAGGGACCACCACCTCCCTGGGGCTTTGCTGATGTGGGGAGGGGGCCACGCGGCCTTCCTCCCTGGAAACCTGTGGTGGCCCTGGAGACCGCCACCCCCAGGGCGGCTCCTGCAGTGTCGCGAGTGCCTACCGGGACACTGCTGTTTGCAATGACAGGACGGGAGCCTCGCGGCTCCGTCCTGTCGTCAAACTGCTTGGATATTGGAAGAGAGGCAGAGAAGCCTGCTCTCTCTTCCAACTATCCAAAGCATGTAGCTTTCCACATGGGGAGCAGCATGTTAGCTGCTCCCCATGTGAGCTAGCTAATGCGCATCCCCTTAGGACACGGGGAGCCGAGGCGGGACTGTGAGGGGTCTGGGGACCCCCACAGTCCCCAATGAAGAGGCCAGGCCCCGAGGGATGGGGTCCCCGGGGCCATAAGTGGCCAGGAGGGGCCACGCGGCCCCCTCCCCAGAAATGATAAAAAAAATTAAAAAAGGCCTGCCCCGGGGATGGGGTCCCGGGGCAAAAGGAAAGGCCTGAGGAGGGGGCCACGCAGCCCCCCTCCTTAAAATGAATGTTAAAGTGTGGCCATGCCCCGGGGGATGGGGTCCCCGGGGCAGTATTCGGCCAGGGGAGGGGGGCCCCCTTCCCGTTTAATTTTAATAAAAAAAAAAAAGGGGGTAAGGCCCTGGGGGATGGGGTCCCCAGGGCCCAAAAATAGGAAAAAGGAAGGGGGGCCACACAGCCCCCTTCAGGGAAAAAAAAAAACGATTGGGCCGCAGGCCCCGCCCCCTTCCTTCACCACTCTGCAAACGCGCCCCCTGGCGCGTTTGCAGATGAAGATATTACACTTCAATACTGGGGGTCCCTGGGGGCCAACTAGCCCACCAGGAACCTCCAGTATGCACCAGAGGGCTGCGTTGCAGAGAGGTGTACAGAGGCCACGCCCCTTTATACACCTCTCTGCAACGCAGCTCTGTGGCGCTTTTGGAGGTACATGGTGGGCTAGTTGGCCCCCAGGGACCCTCAGGATTCAAGGGGACTTAATCCCCCAACCTAAAACGCGCCACGGGCGCGTTTGCACAGTGGTGAAGGGAGGGGCGGGGCTTCAGGTGACATGTGTACAAACAGGCCCCGTGGCGCGTTTTAAGATGGGGAATTAAATCCCCTTCAATCCTGAGGGTCCTGAGGCCAACTAGCCCAACAGGTACATCAGAAAGCGCCACAGAGCTGCGTTGCAGAGAGGTGTAAAAGGGGTGTGGCCTCTCTGCACGTCTCTGCAATGCAGCCCCTGGCGCATACTGGAGGTTCCTGGTGGGCTAGTTGGCCCCTAGGGACCCTCATGATTCAAGGGGACTTAATCCCCCAACTTAAACGCGCCACGGGCGCGTTTGCACAGATGTCACCACAGGCCCCGCCCCTCCCTTCACCATTGTGCAAATATTCCTCTAAAATCTGCCGAACTACGAATTCGGATTTACTCACCTGTTATCAGGAGAGACCTCAGTGCTGCATCTTTCAGCCCAGTACTAATCCTGAAAAGTAATTTTAACCGTACTTACCAGTAACTTGAATTTCCTTCCATAGGATATCATTGCCTGCTTTTGCTGAAAAAGTTTCTAAGTGTTGATTTTGAAACATACAAATATTCCTCTAAAATCAGCCGAAATACGAATTTCGATTTACTCACCTGTTATCAGGAGAGACCTCAGTGCTGCATCTTTCAGCCCAGTACTGGTCCTGAAAAGTAATTTTAACCGTACTTACCAGTAACTTGAATTTCCTTCCATAGGCTAACATTGACTGGTTTCACTTGGAAATTCTTCTAAGTGTGGAGTTTTGGAACTTTAAAATATTCCTCTAAAATCAGCCGAAATACGAATTCCGATTTACTCACCTGTTATCAGGAGAGACCTCAGTGCTGCATCTTTCAGCCCAGTACTGATCCTCAAAAGTAATTTTAACCGTACTTACCAGTAACTTGAATTTCCTTCCATAGGATATCATTGCCTGCTTTTTTGCTGAAAAAGTTTCTAAGTGTCGATTTTCACAAACTACAAATATTCCTTAAAAATCGCCTGTATGACTTAAACGCATTCTTTCAACTGTTTACAGGAGATGCACCAGTGCTGGATCCAGGATCCAACACTGAGTAAGAAAAAAGTAACGATAACAGTTTTTACCTGCTAAGTGAATTTCCTTCCATAGGATAACATTGGTGATTCTATGAGAAAAAGTTTCTAAGTGTCAACTTTTAAAATACAATAATATTCCTTATAAATCACTACTGTAACCAAAACGCTTTTACTCAACTGTTTGCAGGAGATGTCCCAGGACTGAATCTAGGATCCAGTCCTGTGGTTAGAAAAGTAATCCATAAAGTAACTAATTGCATTTAACTAGAAATTCACATTGAGCTCAATGTTGCATTGTGTTTGAAATTGTGTTGCCCATTGCAACAACTGTAACTACTGTACTTAAAACTCTATTGCCTATTTGCAAAGTATTTAAACTAAAGTAATTCATTCTGAGAAAGTATATTTTGTAATGTAATGTATAATGTAATTACAATGTAATTTAAAAAATAAAATATCTAAAAAAATAGTTTAAAAAAGTAGTAAATCAGTATCAAAAAAATAAATATAACAATTAATACATTTAAAAATTGTCATTTACAAAACCTTTGAAATTCACTGAAAAAACCATAGGTTTTAGGGGCGTTATAGTTAGAAATTAGCATTTAAAAAAACCTTTGAAATTAACTGAAAAAACCGTAGGTTTCAGGCATGTTATAGTTAGAAATTAGCATTTAAAAAACCTTTGAAATTCACTGAAAAAACCATAGGTTTCAGAGACGTTATAGTTAGAAATTAGCATTTAAAAAACCTTTGAAATTCACTGAAAAAACCATAGGTTTTAGGGACAGTTATAGTTAGTTGGACATTTCACTCGTACAAAACCCGTGAAATTCCCCGTTATAGTTAGTTCAGCTAACTATAACTCGCGCGCCCACAATGCACTGCTGATGACGTCACATATTACATCACTCATGACATGGTCAGTGACATCACTGATGACATCACTGATGACATCTCAAATGACATCACTGATGACATCACTGATGACATCATCCACGTGATAATCTGATGCACCTCCTCACACCCTAATATAACCTTTGATACACCCACTCTAAATTACAGACTGCCATTCGCAAAACCATAGACACTCCAACACCAATAACTACATACCCACTCACTGATTCTTAGGTCTACACACACACATCCACTCACTCACCCGTACAGTCACTCATACTCATGGTCACTCAGTACAGGACTATCATATGCACTCTTACTCCTATATAGACACTCAAACACCGCCACTCATCCATAGAGGTACTCACACACCTAGTCAGTCATGCAAATAATTAAACACACTGCCATTTACTCACCTATACACTTATACACACACCAGCTCACTTAATCATACAAATACTAGCACATTGTTACGCTCTTATACAATCACTGATACAAGCACACACTCATCCATACAGCCACTATCACAATCACTCACTCTCAAGCTTATAGCTATTTATATACTCCAACACACATATATACTGCCTTTCACATATGTAGTTACTCACACATGTACCACTGGGACATACATTCACTCACTAACACACTCTTACACACACTTACCCACCCATACAGTCTATCACAGATGCACTCTTGAACCATCCACCCAGTGAATCACCCACTCACACATCTATGCACAGAGTCGCACACACCCCTCCCACACAAACACTCAGGCACCCATACAGATACTCAGACAACCATTCAATAACTCATATAGACACTCATGTAGCTATTCACAAACACATGCAGCCACTTACACAGCAACAGACAGGCGGATACAGACATTCACCCAGTTTAGTCACTAACCCATGCATTCAGTAAGATACGTTAAATCACTCACTTATAGAGTCAGTCACGCACCTACTAAATCATCCATACAGACACTTATACACCCACTCATTCTTCAATACGCCTTTCCCTATATATATATTAAAAATATTTAAACTTTACAGAAACACACAGTCACTGCATGATGTCATCAGTGATGTCATCAGTGATGTCACTGACCATGTCATGAGTGATGTAATATGTGACGTCATCAGCAGTGCATTGCGGGGGCGCGAGTTATAGTTAGCTGAACTAACTATAACGGGGGAATTTCACGGGTTTTGTACGAGTGAAATGTCCAACTAACTAAAACTGTCCCTAAAACCTATGGTTTTTCAGTGAATTTCAAAGGTTTTTAAATGCTAATTTCTAACTATAACGTCTCTGAAACCTATGGTTTTTTCAGTGAATCTATATATATATATATATATCTCCCAGTGGCGGTCACCACTGAGTAGTTATAGTAAGGTCAGCGCTTCCATAGGAAATATGATTTTTGTATTGCTAATAACTTTGGCACCTTTGATGAATCTTCACAAAATTTTCAAAAAAAGATGCTCTTTTTTGTCTAGTTTGTGCATGGAAAGTGGCGGGCGGGTGGGGGGTGATAGGGTGGGTGGAAGAAAAAAGGGAGGCTCCCAAAACGCAAATCCTCATGCACTTTCCATAGACTTCTTTAAGAAGCACTACCGCAAAAACTGCTGAACGGAATCACACCAAATTTAGCAGGAAGCTAAGATTATGGTCCGCAGATTATGATTTGGTGTTAAATTAAGGCTTACAAATATTTGTATATTTGGATGTTTCGGTTTGACAGCGTCTCGTGGGAGTGCCAATTTAAAATTAGAGTGTTCTGATAGCCCAGGGAGCTTTTTTTCCCTTGGGCCATCTCGCTGCCGTGGGAGCAAGCGCTCTGATTGGATGCCATGCAACATGAGAAAAATGGCAGCCATTACAGGACTCAGGGACTTAGTCCCCTTTCCTGAAGTTTAAAAAAAATGATATAAAGGGATAGGGTATGGATGCCCTGCCTCCCTAGGCCCCATGGGGAGACCTAGAGGCCAAACTTTTTTTTATTTAGTAAATTCTGCAGCAAGTACCGCGGGATCCCTGCAAAAAAAGAAAAGCAACAAAATGGCAGCCGCCAATATGTAGTATGTATATGGGTAGGAGGTGTCAGTAAGGCCCCCCTTCGCCAGCCCATTGGAGCCCCGGGGACTCCATTCCCCCGGGATGGGTATTTTTAAGGGGAGGAGGGCATGGAGCCCCCCTCCCCAAGCTGATTTCAGCCCAGGGACCCCATTCCCCAAGGTCAATGTATTAATTAAGTGGTGGAGGGTATGCAGCACCCCTCCCTAAGTCACTTTTGGTTCCAGGGACCCTATCCCGGGGCCCAATGTAATTATTTAGGGGAGGGGGCTCGTGGCCCCCCTTCCTGAGCAGTTTTCGGCCCGGGGCCCTGTATATATATTAAGAGGAGAGGGGTCATGGGGTTGCCCGGCACCCCTCACTGAGGCTTAAAAAGGCCCTGGACACCTCATACACCAGAGCCATCAGTTTAATTAAAAGGGAGGGTGAACCCCCTCCCTGAGCCTTTAATGTGCCCCCCCCTCCCGGGCCGCTCACTTGCTGTGTCCCAGGGAGCCCCCCCCCCAGGACACAGTAGTTTCCCAAAACATGTGCTTGCTCCTGTCCGGCGGGAGCATTTTCAAATCTCCCACCAAACCGGAGCAAAAACTAAGTCTGCTACCAACCAGCGGGACCTTTCAAAATGCTCTTGCCAGCCTGGAGCAGATTTGTGATCTGTTTCCCTGCCTGCACAGATACGGGCAGGGAAACAGAACAAATTGCTGCTCCCTCCAGGAGGGAGCTATGTTGGCTCCCGCACCATGCGGGAGCCAGCTGGGGCCATGAGGGCCCTGGGGCTTCCCCCGTGGCCCCCAAGGTGTTTGTTGGTGGGTACCCCGAGTGGACACTGGGGCACACACCTTTAATTGCTGCGGGCCCTCAGGGATGGGGATTCAGGGGCCAAAATAGGCTCAGGGAGGGGGACCCCCCTTTTATTTAAATTTTGGCCCTGGGGGATGGGGTTCCAGAGTCCTAATTGGCTCAGGGAGGGGGGCCACGTGCCCCTCACTCCTTATTGATTACTTGGCCTCGGGGGATGGGGTCCCCAGGGCCTAATAAAGCTTGGGGAGTGGGGCTGCACAGACCCCTCCCCGTTTTTGTTTAATTTGGCCTTGGGGGATGGGGCCCCTGGGGCCCAAAAACACTCAAGGAGGGAACCTCCCTTTTTTCTTGATTTGGCCTCAAGGGATGGGATCCCTAGGGCCTAATAAAGCTCGGGAAGGGGGGTCACGTGGCCGCCCTCCCCTTTTTTTATCAAATTTGGCCCCAGGGGGCCTAATAAGGCTCAGGGGTTCGGGGCTGCGCGGTGCCCTCCCCTTAGATTTTGGCCTGAGGGAAATTGTCATGAGTGATGTAATATTTGAGGACATAAGCAGTGCATGGCAGAGGCGCAAGTTATAGTTAGCTCTGTGAATTTCTGTGTTTTTTTTTGTTCAAAACATTTAAGTTGTCACTGGCATATTTACCTAACTATAACATTACTTTAACCTTTGTTTTTATTCCGTGAATATATATATATATATTCACTGAAAAAACTCATAGGTTTCAGGCACGTTATAGTTAGAAATTAGCATTTAAAAACCTTAGAAATTCACTGAAAAAAACCATAGGTTTCAGGGGCGTTATAGTTAGTTGAACATTTCACTCGTACAAAACCATAGAAATTCCCCCGTTATAGTTAGTTCAGCTAACTATAACTCGCGCACCCGCAATGCACTGCTGATGACGTCACATATTACATCACTCATGACATGGTCAGTGACATCACTCATGACATCACTGATGACATCTCAAATGACATCACTGATGACATCATCCTTGTGATAGAGTGGCAGACCTCCTCTCACCCTAATATAACCTTTGATACACACACTCAAAAATACAAACTAACATTTTCAAAACAATGGACATACCAATACCAGTTACAACACACCTATTCATTAATTCCAAGATCTACACACACATCCACTCATTCACCAACAGTCCCTATACAGTCACTCATACATATACTCACTCATCATATGTACTCATACACCTATACATCCTGTTACACACCGCCACTCATCCATAGAGTTACTCACACACATAGTCACACATGCAAACAAAGTATCAAACATCCATTTACTTGCATATACAGTTATACACACACTACCACACTTACTTCTACAGAAACTTACACATACTTACTCTCTTAAACAATCACTTATAGAAACACCTACTTATTTGTACAGGAACTCTTCCAATCTCTCACTCTCACATATACTCACTTATATACACCAATACTCACATATACTAGTTTAAAACATATGTAGTTACTCATAAAGACACTATTGAGACAGTCATTCACTCACTAACAGACCCATACACATACTCATCCACCTATACAGTCCTGCACACATGCTGTCTTCAACACATACAAACAGTGAGTCACTCATTCATGCATCTATGCACTAAGTAATACCCCCCACCGAACCATACAGACACTCAGACACTCATACTGATACTCAAAAAACCAACTAATAACCCATATAGACACTCATGTAGCTACTCACCAACCCATGCAGCCACTTATACACAAAGTGAGAGACTGATACAGATATTTTCATATTTAAACATTACTCACTAACCCATGTATTCACTAAGATACACTTAGTCAGTTATACAATCAATTTTACAAAAAAATCATCCATTTAGACACTTATATACCCATTTATTCTTCCATCGACCTTGAGATATACATATATAAAACATATTTAATTTTCAGAAAAACACACATTCACTGGATGATGTCATCAGTGATGTCATGAGTGATGTCATGAGTGATGTCACTGACCATGTCATGAGTGATGTAATATGTGACGTCATCAGCAGTGCATTGCGGGCGCGCGAGTTATAGTTAGCTGAACTAACTATAACGGGGGAATTTCTATGGTTTTGTACGAGTGAAATGTCCAACTAACTATAACGCCCCTGAAACCTATGGTTTTTTCAGTGAATTTCTAAGGTTTTTTAAATGCTAATTTCTAACTATAACGTGCCTGAAACCTATGGTTTTTCAGTGAATTTCTAAGGTTTTTAAATGCTAATTTCTAACTATAACGTGCCTGAAACCTATGGTTTTTTCAGTGAATATATATATATTTATTATACTATGTATACATGTGAAAATGTCTCGGTCCCCTGTTTGCCTCGGTGGCACCGGAAAAAATGGGTGGAACTGACGTCAGCACGCCGACGAGGTCCTCTTATGGCTCCGATGACGTCATACGGTGTCGCGAGCGGAGCCGTGCTCGTTGACGTGGGAGAGCTAGGAAAGAATTTCCGTGGAATGCTGGTGCAGGGGATATTCACCTAAGTGTTCAGGCTAGTCCTTTGGGAGCAACTGTTTATGTTGCCACTCCAGAAACCGAAACCAGTGATCCGAGGGCAGAGGCCCTGCAGATGGCACACGAGGTGGGGTGCCCAGTCGCGTGCACCGGTGGGGCAGCGAAGTGACAAGCACCACAACCCACAAAAAAGGTAATGAGGGCACTGAATAACACAGGATCTTCTCTTTGTATCTGGCAGGAACAACGAAGTTAAAATGCCCTAGTACCAAAATGTAGAATTAGTGCTACAACGGTCTTCAAGAGGACCTGCGATGCCGCTTCTGCCTCCCGTACCCTGGAGGCGGCACATGGGTCACGCGGTACGGTCATACTGCGGTGGGACGCACACTCGTTGACCTCTCATGGCACTGCTCCACACTTCAGGGAGGACGCTTTCCATTAGCTATGTTTTCTGATGACATGTCGCGCCGGCCCCGTCCAACAACAGAACTCCTTTAGATCCAAACAGACTCTTCCACTCTCTCACCGGAAGTGAAACCAGGCCACGCGGACACTTTCACAATACAACAGCCGGGAATGCACTTTTCGGTTAAAAACCACATTCCTTCCTCCTAATTAATCAAATAAACGTCTCACTGAAGAACAGGGGCCAGCTTTGATCGGTAAACAGCCGTTACAACGACTTTTTACTTTGCGATACCATTACAACGCATGCATTACCACGCATGCGTTGTACATCACAAAGTCATTACTACGCATTTTTTAGAACGCATGGTCATTTACCACGCATTTCTTTACAACGAATTTTGTTGTAAAGGTATGTATGGTAAATGACCATGCGTTCTAAAAACATGTAAACGATCCATGTCGTTGTAAGGAAACAGAGGCTGTTCTATTTCCTCACAACAACGTGCACCGCCCCTCAGAGATGACGTGAAGCAGGAACCACGAGGAGAGAGGAACCATGAGGAGTGAGAGGTAAGGGGGATTGGGCATGGGGTGGGGGTTTCTTTTCTAGGGTTTAGGGTAGTGCAGTGGTGTTTGGGTGGTGTAGGGGGTCGTGCTGGGGGTAGTGTTTTAGGGTTTAGGGTAGTGCAGTGGTGTTTGGGTAGTGTAGGGGGTCATGCTGGGGGTAGTGTTTTAGGGTTTAGGGTAGTGCAGTAGTGTAGGGGTCGATGCTGGTGGTAGTGTTTTAGGGTTTAGGGTAGTGCAGTGGTGTATGGGTAGTGTAGGGGGTCGTGCTGGGGTAGTGTTTTAGGGTTTAGGGTAGTGCAGTGGTGTTTGAGTAGTGTAGGGGGTCATGCTGGGGGTAGTGTTTTATGGTTTAGGGTAGTGCAGTGGTGTTTGGGTACTGTAGGGGTCGTGCTGAGGGTAGATTTAGGGTTTAGGGTAGTGCAGTGGTGTTTGGGTAGTGTAGGGAGTCGTGCTGGGGGTAGTGTTTTAGGGTTTAGGGTAGTGCAGTGGTGTTTGTGTAGTGTAGCGGGTTGTGCTGGGGTAGTGGTTTAGGGTTTATGTTAGTGCAGTGGTGTTTGGGTAGTGTAGGGGGTAGTGCTGGGGTAGTGTTTTAGGGTTTAGGGCAGTGCAGTGGTGTTTGTGTAGTGAAGGGGTCATGCTGTGGGTAGTGTTTTAGGGTTTAGGGTAGTGCAGTCATGTTTGTGTAGTGTAGGGGTCGTGTTTTAGGGTATAGGGTAGTGCAGTGGTGTTTGTGTAGTGTGGGTGGTCATGCTGGGGGTATATTTAGGGTTTAGTGTAGTGCAGTGGTGTTTGGGTAGTGTAGGGAGTCGTGCTGGTGGTAGTGTTTTAGGGTTTAGGGTAGTGCAGTTATGTTTGGGTAGTGTAGGGTGTCGTGCTGGGGGTAGTGTTTTAGCACTAATTTTTCTTTCTACAGCACTAACCATAATTTCTATGGCAAAATGAACCCCCTCATTTAGTTCCTTTTTAAATTAAATGTTTTAAGTGTTACCAGTTTATTCCAATCAAGATGGCTTCAGGTGTGCCATACTTTTGTCATAAGTAAGACTGTTAGCGCTCTAGTTGTTCTTTAGAACACTCTGGGAAGCTGCAGTAGAACACAAAGGCATCAACTGACAGGCTGCTCCTGTTGAAATATAACAGGAAGATATTTGAGATCTCACTTAAAACATGTCCTAATTTTTCTTTCTACAGCACTAACCATAATTTCTATGACAAAATGAACCCCCTCATTTTGTTCCTTTTTAAATTAAATGTTTTAAGAGTTACCAGTTTATTCCAATCAAGATGGCTTCAGGTGTGCCATAATTTTGTCATAAGTAAGACTGTTAGCGCTCTAGTTGTTCTTTAGAACACTCTGGGAAGCTGCAGTAGAACACAAAGGCATCAACTGACAGGCTGCTCCTGTTGAAATATAACAGGAAGATATTTGAGATCACACTTGAAACATGTCCTAATTTTTCTTTCTACAGCACTAACCATAATTTCTATGACAAAATGAACCCCATCATTTTGTTCCTTTTTAAATTAAATGTTTTAAGTGTTACCAGTTTATTCCAATCAAGATGGCTTCAGGAGTGCCATAATTTTTTCATAAGTAAGGCTGTTAGCACTCTAGTTGTTCTTTAGAACACTCTGGGAAGCTGCAGTAGAACACAAAGGCATCAACTGACAGGCTGCTCCTGTTGAAATATAACAGGAAGATATTTGAGATCTCACTTAAAACATGTCCTAATTTTTCTTTCTACAGCACTAATCATAATTTCTATGGCAAAATGAACCCCTCATTTTGTTCCTTTTTAAATTAAATGTTTTAAGTGTTACCATTTTATTCCAATCAAGATGGCTTCAGGTGTGTCATAATTTTGTCATAAGTAAGACTGTTAGCGCTCTAGTTGTTCTTTAGAACACTCTGGGAAGCTGCAGTAGAACACAAAGGCATCAACTGACAGGCTGCTCCTGTTGAAATATAACAGGAAGATATTTGAGATCACACTTGAAACATGTCCTAATTTTTCTATCTACAGCACTAACCATAATTCTATGACAAAATGAACCCCATCATTTTGTTCCTTTTTAAATTAAATGTTTTAAGTGTTACCAGTTTATTCCATCCAAGATGGCTTCAGGTGTGCCATACTTTTGTCATAAGTAAGGCTGTTAGCACTCTAGTTGTTCTTTAGAACACTCTGGGAAGCTGCAGTAGAACACAAAGGAATCAACTGACAGTCTCTGCCCTTGTTGGATGTACATGTTTTACTGAGAATGTCAGACTTCATTCTCACATGACTGAGAAAGATAATGTGAATTTACAGAAAATATGCTCTCATTTTAGCTTCTGGAGCACCTTCCAAAACTGTATGGGACAAGCATGTGAAAATAGTTTTCTCTCAAACATGATTCATGATATCCCAGCAGAAGGTTTTTCACAGGGTAAAATCACCTTAGAACACACCACAATTCCTGAAATTAGTATGGTACCATCAACAAATGAATTCTAATGTAACTAAAGTCTGTTATCACCCTTTATAGTTCTCCTTTTGGTAACCCTCAAAATCTTCGATTCACTACAATGCATTTCAATGGGGTACTATCATTTATATTGGTCCCAAGATGGCTGCCAGCAATTCCAGGATGAAGTGCTGACAGCCAAACAGATCTCACGATGACATGTGTGGTTAGGCTCCGCCCAGATATATATGTGTTTTCTTTTTCAAATTTCTCAGGAACTACTGAACGGATTTACACCATTTAAGCAAAAGGCACGACCCTGGACCAAGGGCTACCTTTTTGGCAAATTTGGTGTAATTCCGTTCAGCAGTTCGGGCTGTAGCTGCGACTAAAGGTTCCTATGGAAAATTGCATGGGAAAACACGTTTTGGGACCCCCTTTTTCTCGGCCCCCGCTTGCCGAATCACCCCGAGACTTTCAGGATAGGAGCGGACCGGAGCGCCCCAACAAGTTGGAAAATTTCGCGAAGATTCGTCAACCGGCGCCAACGTTATTTCAAATAGAATGTTGCGGATTTCCTATGGAAAATAGGTCCTAACTATAACTATCTACTGGCGACCGCCAGTAGATAATATATATATATATATATATATATATATAGCAGCTTCAGAACACCCAATCGGTGCACTCGCGGACGGGTGCTGTCATCGCGGGGGTGTAACCGCGAGGAAATCTCAGCTTCAAGTATCCCACGGGTAATCGTACCCAAAGAAGAAAAGCACTCACGGGGTAGATTCCGTCGGTTTATTCATCCGGAATCGGGCACAAACAGACGCGTTTCGGCTGCTGCCTTTCTCGATGTCAATCGAGCGCGCCGGAACCGCCATTTTTTTAATAAACATTCAACATCTGATCATATTGGCAACACAGAGGTAGGACAACAATGTGACATCAAACGGTCCCGCCATCTTGGCAGTATCCCATTGCAATACATTGACACATGAAAATCTATTGTGTTTTATATACTTTGCACTGGATGGGTATGCTTACATTCTTAATCCTCCGTGTTTGGACACGTAGCATTAATTGTGCAATACCATCAGGCAGCTTAAGAATGTAAGCATACCCATCCAGTGCAAAGTATATAAAACACAATAGATTTTCATGTGTCAATGTATTGCAATGGGATACTGCCAAGATGTCACTTTGTTGTCCTACCTCTGTGTTGCCAATATGATCAGATGTTGAATGTTTATTAAAAAAAATGGCAGTTCCGGCGCGCTCGATTGACATCGAGAAAGGCAGCAGTTGGAACGCGTTGATTGATCAATGCACCAGCGCTGCGACACACGGAAAATATAGAGGCTGCAGGATCCTGAGGCGTGAGACCCTGGTATTTGGGTCTGGAATTTCCACAACTCGGGAGGAGAGAACGCACCGGTAAGCTACCGGGAGTGTGTGAAGAGTGATGAGAGCAGCGCTAGGACGAGGGGTATAGAGGCACCATATGATATATGCTGCATTGGAGAGCTAATATAAGGAATTATGTTTAGTGAATCAGAGCGCCGGGAGGTGGCTTCGAACCTGTTTGAGAAACAGCCCAACACAGGAGCTGGTAATAGTGACAAGGGTGTACGCGCAAACTGCAATATTACATCTAAAATCTCCACGTTGGAACGACTTTATGAACGTGAAATCCGGAAGTGGTGGGAGGCAACATCACTTCAAAGCTACATCGAGGTGAATAGAGTCCCTAGGGGATTAAGGATCTACACGGTACCCGCGTACGAGAACCCTGATCCCTTGTTACTTGATGAATGGGCGGAACACACAGCCCAGTCCTGCAAAGGGATGCTCACCATATTGGTGAAGTTCGCATGGAGCGATAGGGATAAGGCGTTAAAGGACATCAGTGATTTGGAAGAGACACTATCTACAGAAGAAGACAAACCCAAATTGGAAGAATTAAGAGAACAAATGAAAAAGAGACTTAAAGCATATGAACAAAAAATCAAGCAACAAAAGCAGGTGAAATTCGATCGAGACGAGAGAGATTACAGTCAAGGCAGTGTACTTACCTTTGCAAGAAAATTCGACATGCCAAGAAGGGAGTTACAAACGAAAAAGGCTCAGACTACTGTCGAGTCACAGGATACATCGGAGTCTGATGTAACGGACAATGATCTGTCCGGGGAGGAGAGTACAAGTCGGGCACCATCAACAATAGGGAAGACTCCTTTTCACGAGGAATTCAGGTTAATACGACAATCGTGGCAGACAGGAGGCCGGGGAAAACCCCCAGAGCAAAGAGGAGTAGAAAGACAAGGCGGGGGGCGTACAAGGCAATCGGTCGCCCCTGAAACTCGGAGCAGGAAATTCTTCAACAAGACGAAGTGAAGGATAGCATTGAAAATCTGACTATAATAAACCTGACTGAGAAGAAGCTATCGGAAACAGAGGAACAAGTGTTGAAACTTGGTCTTTCCTTTTGCCCCCAAAGAAGGATGGAATACACACAGACCCGGGTGGACCTCTTTAAATTCACCCGTAAGCTGAAGTTACAGAAGTATTTTAAAATGAAACCTGTGACTGTCAAACCTAAAAAATCTGGATGCATTCAGAAAGAGACAGATATCCTGACGGGGAAGGATTTATCCACCCGGGTAACCCTAGAAAATTTGGGCTCAAATGAAGATATCGGGTTTACCGAAACAGGTAGTCTGACGCAACAAGTAGCCATTACTGGAATTGAACAAAGTGGAGGTGCGAGTCCTTTCCAACCAACCTCAGTTTTTCTTCCACAAATGCCGATGGACGCCATTGACATCTTTGCGGAATTAGTCAACAAAGATCTGTTGAAATTGAGATGTGGTGGTAACCGGAATAATCGAGGCATGGAGAGGAATTTCTCGAAGGATCAAATAACAGCACTAAATAACCTCAGTCAAGACACTTCTATAATCTATAAGCCGTCGGACAAAGGCGGAAACATTGTCCTACAGACGTGTGAACAATATAACAGAGAAGCGGACCGACAACTTTCAGATACCCATTGTTATATGAAGATCAACGAGAAAATCTACAACCAAAGTATCACTGATTATCATGTGATGACACGCAAGTGGTATGAGAGGAACATGTTAGAAACTGAGGAATATCTATATTTAAGGTGCCTACATCCGATAATTCCGACCTTTTATCATCTTCCAAAGGTCCACTAGGATAAATTAAACCCGCCTGGGAGACCCATTGTCGCCTCACTAGGTGGGCTAACAGAGCACATGTCAATATACATTGATTTTTTCCTCTCAGAACATGTGAAAAAATTGTCATCTTACATACGAGATACTAAGGATTTTTTGAGACGGATCAGTGAAATTAAGTGGGAGAAGGGTTATCAATTTATAGTGTTAGATATAACGAGTCTTTACACGTGTATTGCCCACATGGATGGACTGAAAGCAGTGAAAGTTTTTGGGGAAAACCGTTCTCTCAAGTTTGTACAACACAATGCAATGTTGATAGAGTTTATTGAATTCTGTCTCGAACATAACATGTTTCTCTTCCAGGATCAACTCTTTAGGCAAGTGTCCGGGACTGCCATGGGCACCTGCTTCGCCCCCAGTTATGCGAACTTATTCGTTGCTGGTGGGAGGAGCAGGTGGCCTGGGCGGCCAACAACGAATTATGGACAAAACAGATTGTTACCTGGTATCGATATATCGATGACCTTTTCATTATTTGGAAGGGGTCATCGGAGGAAGCTTGGACATATATAGAGAGGCTTAATTCCAATGAGGTTAACTTAAAGTTTACAGGGGAGGTGAATTCACTATCTGTGAATTATCTTGACCTAACAGTGTATATCTCAGATGGGAAATTATGTACCAAGCTCCATAAGAAACAGACTGCGGGAAACTCTACCCTGCATGCTACAAGCAGCCATCCTAGACAACTCATCGAGAGTATACCTTACGGTGAGTTAGTGAGACTGAAAAGAAATAGCACTAGCGAACAGGACTTTGATCAAGCAGCCAAGGACAGTATGGCTAGGTTTTAGTGCTAGAGGATACAGTGGCCCTGTTTTATTAAGAGCATTGAACAGAGTGAAGTCTCAAGCTAGAGAGGACATGTTGAACGATACTCCTAAAATCAAGAGTGTAAAAGAGACAGAGAATGTAAGACATAGGATGATCACCACCTTTTCTGAGGATGCCGGTCAACTAAAGAGAATTCTTCAAAAGAACTGGCATATTCTAATATCGGACCCGGTCATAGGCAGAGATATGCCGCTGAATCCCTTAGTCACATTTAGGAAACCAAGATCGCTGAGAAATGATCTGGTACATAGTCATCAGGGAAAGAGGTCGTTAAACCAATGTTACCTCCCCTCAATGGGTTTTCCCCTGTGGAAAATGTAAGGCATGTAATAAGAGCAAAAGGGTCCTTACATATGATATCCCAGGGTCGAATAAACAGAGGAACATAAAAAGGTTTTTAACGTGTACTACACCATACACGGTCTACTGTTTAAGGTGCCCGTGCGGCCTGCAGTATATTGGTAGTACTATTCATCCTACAAAAGTTAGAATATTGGAACACATGAGGGCTATTACTAACGGGGACATAACATATCCGGTAGCCAGACATTTCAGCAAGGAACACCAGAAGAATAGGGACCTCCTGAGTTTTTACTGTCTAGATCATGTGCCACTCAACCCTAGAGGAGGGGATAGGATCCTACGCCTACGTCGTTTGGAATCTAGATATATTATTGACCTTCAGACCAAAACACCGGGGGGTATGAATAGCAATGAAGAATTGGCAGTGCATTTAGGAGATTAACAGGGGCCGTACATATTAGTCAGGCATGTTTCACTACATTTATAGCTTTGGGATTGCATATGCACTTGAATTGTAACCTCATAGTCTAAGAATATGTGACTGTTTTTCTCTCTTGCTTTTTTGTGCTGTATTTTGTTTCTGATTTTTGATTTTGTTTTGTTGTTCTCTTTATTGTTTCCCTTTTGATTGTTGTCCTTCCTTAATTACTTCCCAATTTTGGATTTCAATGCTCACAAACGGCTCTTATGTGTTGGGATATATGTACCCCACAATTCTGGGGACTATCTGATTGTGGCATCTTCCTGATGGGAGATGGGATTGACATGTTCGTAAAGGCAATAGTCGCTGGTGACCATGTAGGCTCACGTGGGAGTGAGCTTAGGGTAACTAGAGGTTGGGGAAGATTGCCCATCCAGGGCGTTATAAATTTATCGATTGCTTAGACTTAGTTAATGGATTGTTAATTTTAAGATTTAGTATATAGCCGTGTGTAATCGTGAGCCCATACAGGGCATGATTGGTTCCTCCGTGTTTGGACATGTAGCATTAATTGTGCAATACCATCAGGCAGCTTAAGAATGTAAGCATACCCATCCAGTGCAAAGTATATAAAACACAATAGATTTTCATGTGTCAATGTATTGCAATGGGATACTGCCAAGATGGCGGGACCGTTTGATGTCACATTGTTGTCCTACCTCTGTGTTGCCAATATGATCAGATGTTGAATGTTTATAAAAAAATGGCGGTTCCGGCGCGCTCGATTGACATCGAGAAAGGCAGCAGCCGAAACACGTCTGTTTGTGCCCGATTCCGGATTAATAAACCGACGGAATCTACCCTGTGAGTGCTTTTCTTCTTTGGGTACGATTACCTGTGGGATACTTGAGGCTATATATATAAGTTCACCAAACCGCTGTGCTCAGCAGTTCCCTATCCCATGGTGTCGGTGCCAGCTGACGGTGACAGCAGCCGGATTTTATTTCACAGGATCCTCGGTTAATCCTCAAATGAAGAAGACAAGGAGCGGCACACCAGGACACTGCACAATTAATTTATTGTGCACCAAGACCAAGACGACGCGTTTCGGCGTGTAGCCTTTTTTGAGTGATTTTGGTACAGCAACTTCCACTAGAAATAGGGGTAAATGTTCATGGACATAGTCAACATACTTCACATATACATGAGTGTATGGATCAAAATCCAGAAATATAAATACACAAATGTAAATAATGCTTATCTTATGAGATTCAATGCATGCAATTCATTCATTTTTTAAATACAATCACCAATTTTAAATATCATAGTGCGATTTAGTATTACGGCGTATGTTGCTTTTGATACCTCAATAAAGATAATTCAGAATTATCCGACCAGCAGTCATGTTTCCAATTCTTCTTTGAGTAATCAAATACATGTTCTTAATGGCCACAATTTCACCAATCAATATGTGCGATTAATCTTATATCACATAAGGATAATTAGTATCGTGGCGTATGTACTTTTGATATTTCAATAAAGTTAATTGAAAATTCCACGACAGGCTGTCCTCGCTTCCAATTCATCTTAGATCCTTCAAATACATAATCCAAATCAATGAAATTTCACCAAATAATATATACGATCGATCTCATATCATAGGGAAATGTTTCAAGCAGTCGCGATAAGTACCCTTGTGCCTGTTTTCGAGAAACTATCACAATAAAAATGATTTAAGCTCACTTCAATAATGGCATTGCTTTGTGTCGGAATTTTCTGATCTCAATTAAAAGCACAGTATCCTATCAAAATTCTTCTCACGCATATCTCAAAAATAGTCATAATATATTGTATGGTCCCCCTATATATTTGTATTTGAGGGTGGCAATAACAATGGTTACCTGGTTAGTTTAATACAATAAAGGTGGCATATATTCAGTTCCAGTAATTTACAATTAATTTCAGGAAAATTCCTTTGATAGATCATCTATTTGGACCAATCGAGAGTCATGTACTCTTCTCAAAAAATGTATACCGCCACCTTCCATTTAACCATAATCCTGAGTCATGTACTTAGAGAGAGTTTTTTTGCCTCTAAGTGGCTTCCCCCACCCTAACTGTGGCAAAGAGCTGTATGCTGGTGCGTGTTGTTTAAGGCTGAATGGGATATTCTGTGAATATATATATAGTGAAAAAAGTGAAAATAGCTAGAAACAGGAGAGACCCGCATAACCATCTTTTGTATCTAACAAAGGTGGAAAACCCCAGCAGTGGGTCACACATGTGTGTGCCCCTATGTACTACTTAACTGATACCGATTATCCGGATCATGGGGCATACATTCGCCGGACTACCCATGTAAACTGGCATTAAAAATGAGTGCTAAGGTGAATATATAAAAATAAGTAATCATGAGAGAAGGTCAAGATCAACGGCCTATATGTGTTGCAAGTTCTTCCCCACTGTTCATTCCATTGGGAGTTTTGGTATTCAGGTTAATTATATATCTTGACTCAAGGACCCGGAGATTTCTCTCCCTGTCCCCCCCTCGTATATGTGGTAGGATTCTATCCACCCCATAAAATTGGAGGAAATTGCTGTTAATTTTGTGTTTCTCCGCGAAGTGTCGCGCTACCGGATAGTTAAAATGTCGGTTAGAAACAGCTCGAAGATGTTGGAGAATACGCACTTTGAGTGGTAACTTTGTATTGCTGACCTACTGGAGACCACAAGGGGATTCCAACACGTAGACTGTGAAATCACTATTACAGTTAATCACTTTGGAAATAGACTTCGTCATACCTGCACCCGTCGTATACGTTCTACGGCTCTTGCTGTTTCTGCAAGCCTTACACAAACTGCAAGTCATAAATCCCTTTGTGGGTGTTAGCCACTGGGTTTGAGCACAGTCTTGGGGGTAACTGTGTAATAGACGATCTTTCAAAGAGCTTGATCGTCTATATGTAAATTTTGGCGATTTGCCTACATGTTTACCTATTATAGGATCAGCCACCAATAGGCTCCAGTGGGCTTTCATAGCTTTTCTCAGATTCATAGCCCCCCTGCTGAAGGTAGTAATCATTTTGGGGGCCTCATTGGTGTTGTCAGTTGACCTGGGATCTGTTCTAGATGGTAAATTGAACAGTAAGTCCCTCTGTGTTTTATCTTTAACCTTATCTTTCGCTTTCTGTAGGACTTTCGCGCTGTAACCCCTTTACTTGAACCTGTGCTCCATTGTTCTTTGTTCCGCGAGGAAACCTTCATTGGTGCTGCAATTGCGACGAGCGCGCAGCATTTCACCATATGGAATACTATGTACTAATGGAGTTGGATGACTACTAGCCGCATGTAATACGGTATTTCCCGCTGTTTCCTTTCTAAACAGACTGGTTGCTATGTTGACTCCCACAATTCTTATGCAAACATCTAAGAATTCACAATAGTCCCGACTGATTTTATGAGTGAACTTAAGGTTTAGATTGTTCACACCCAACTCGTGAATAAATTCCAAGGCTAGAACTTGTGGCCCGTCCCAAATTAGAAACAGATCGTCGATATATCTGATCCAGATGGGTATATTATCAGTATATCTTTCATTTCCTTCTGCCCAGACAATCTGTTCCTCCCACCAGCCTAGGAACAAGTTCACTAGGCTGGGGGCTGGAATTTGCTGTACCAAAATCACCCGAAAAAGGCTACACGCCGAAACGCGTCGTCTTGGTCTTGGTGCACAATAAACTAATTGTGCAGTCTCCTGGTGTGCCGCTCCTTGTCTTCTTCATTTGAGGATTAACCGAGGATCCTCTGAAAGATATATATATATATATATATATATATATATATATATACACACACATATATACTTCGCAGATGGCCCAACCAGTTAGTTATCTGTGGTCAACGTGTGCCCCTTCCAATATTCTCTAGAGACTGATTGCAAGGATACTATGTATAATCCTCCCATTGAGGTGAGGTCTACTTTGCAGCAGTGGGTCCGAGGCATCAGAGGTTTCTGTCTACTCTGCTCCTTTCACAAAACCTTTCCTTTTTTTACATTACTTGGCTCTTCCTAAATAGCTCCTGAATTTACAAAGCAAACGATGGACTGACTGGATCCAGCTTATGAGAAGACCTATCATTGAGCATCAGTGTTAGAAATGTGATTCCTGGTTGGCTGAGGTATGCACCCAGGTCAGGAAGGAACCACCCCTCTAGTCAGGGTAAGCAAGATACACAATAAGATAACCTATGCTTACACTCTGGTAGCTTGGCACAGAGCATTCAGGCTTATCTATAAAGGCAATGTGTAAAGTATTTTTGCTACACACACACACACACACACACACAGTAACACAATGAATACACCACAGAAAGATTCTAAACGGGTTTAAAAATATAGATGACATTTTTATTAATAAAACAAAACCAAAAAAGACAAATATCCAATTAGTAGAACCGGAGTGTTGGGTAATATATATATAATTGTTATGCACCTGCGCTCGTGCGCCCTATGCCTTAGTGTTTGTTTTCAAAATATATGCCTTCTTCTCTTGCGCGCTCCTCTACGGTTCAGATTCAGTATTGGATCGTCCATGAGGAGTGAGCGTTGGAGAAGAGGAGCTCCTGCATTGGTGTTCCAAATTGGAATAAACCTGTTGGGAAACTTATTTTGCCTTCCATTTGTCATTACAAATTGGTGACGAGCTGTATTGAAACACCATGGAACCCACAGCTTTTGGATTTTATTTGGAATCATTAAATCATTTCAAGGAGGAGCGCACTCGTATTTATACATCCTGTCTTTCTTGGTAATTTGTTGGGACCTCTCTACCCGTGACTACTGTTACTGCCAGGAGTTCGCCGAGGGACATTTCTGCTATGGTTCTCACCTACAGGTTACTGACACGGTTGATCCTGAGCGCGTTTTGAATGACGCAGCCATTCTTTGGGAGAAGAATTCCAAGCCGTTGTCCGCCGTCAGAAGAGAACGTTTAGTCAGCGTGGCCTCATAATCTACTTCAATAAGTCCTTACATGGGCTGCTGCTGCTGGTGGACGGGGCGAGGAGCGGAGGAGATCTGCTTCGAAGGACAGAAGAATTGGCGGTGACCAGGAGCCTCACAGCTACACAGCTATACAGCATCTGTGGGACAGAGAGGTGAGCTGGGGGGACCTGAGAGAGCTGGAGGTGGAGGCGGATATTGGAGCACTGAGAGGCCGCAGAGGCCGCAGAGAGTGAGCCGTTGGGGGGTGCGGAGGCGGCCCGGTTAGTTCCATGTGCAGCCCGCCCTGTAGAGCTCCACTCGTCCCACTTACCCTGAGCCTTGGGTCTGGCAATTACGTTGAGACCTTGTCGTCATTTGCCGCAATCTCCGCCATCTCCTCCATCTCCGCCCGCCCCTTGCCTCTTGCTGCCTTGGCACCTTGGCATTTTGGCACTTTGGCGTTATTGGCGCAAAGTTTAGTCTTGCCAGCACAGAGGAATTCTCGGTCAAGGGAGCGGTGAAGGAGGGGTGAAGGAGCACTCAGCGGATGTCTTTCCAGCAGTGACACTCTTTCGGCATCTCTTTCGGCACCTTCAGGCATCAGCAATTAAGGCGAAAGATCATATAAGAAAGGCTCACGGAAAAGTCCAAGGATGGGCAGAAAGCGTTGTCCGGGCAGAGGCACGGATAGGAAGGGGCAAACTGATGAAGCAAGAGAGTGCCCAGGCGTGGGTGAAGGGGGGGAAGGCAGCCCAGTATTAGATCTCTTGGGGACCACGCTCAAACACTCACAAACCCACCCTCCGATGGAACTTAAATCAGCAACGGAAACAGAAATGGAAACGGAAACAGGCATTCATTCGAACTGGAGTCCATCCAAAGATGGACCGGCAATTACGCCCGTGCGCCCCTTCACACAGGGAAAAATTCAAAGTTTCTTTCAAAGACTTACGCATTCTTCACATTCCACCAGTAATCAAAAACACAACAGTAACAGTGAGAAGGACCCAAGGGAAAAACCTAGACGTTCTCGATCCTTAAATAGGGCAGCCTCACCGAGCTCAGAACCGACTCAGCCTAAGGATTTACGAAGATCAATTTCCCATCCTATACTTCAACAAGTCGGAGATTCACTCAGGCTGGCTGGGGGAGATACCCACACTGTAACAACAGTTCAACTTCACGCCTCAGCACTGGGAACGGTTATTGAGCTAAGCCTACCAATCTCCCCAGAAGTAAAAGCCCTAGAAGAGGAGCAGAAGCAAAGGATTACACCCGTTCCTGCCCAGGGGGGCCTATCACAGGAATTTTTATCAACCCTAGAAGCTCAAATAGATGCACAAATGGAAGCATCTCTATCTCAAACACCAAGGCCAGACATTATGCGTGTTACAAATACTAATTACCAATCGGCGCTCCATTTACACAAAGTGAGCAATGACCAAGCCAGTATGGGAAGTCCAGCAGACTATAACTGTGAAGATTTCTGTTTATACAAACAAGATACAATAGCCAAAGCTCTACTCTGGCAGTCACAAAAAATGGAGCTCCAGATCGATCTGATTCAGTCAATAGCAACAACATTAGTAGTTCTAGGGAACAGGTTAACAACGATCGAATACAAACTAGACCAGACGGAAATGAGCCAATCGTGCTCTTGTACTCAACTAATGGACAAACTGATCACATTACCGGAAATTTTGTTGGCCTTATTAGATAACGCCAGGAAGAACGACCTACCCGCAATTATATCTAAGGATATCGGAGAGGCCGCAACCAGCCACATAAGGAAGACAAGGGAACCAGTATATCAGGCGATAAGTTCTCGCAACAACGAAAGCACGGACGTAAATGCTCACTTCAGCACTAGCCTAAGCCCCCACTCAGACCTAAGCGAGAGTCCCAGTAAGTGAATCCTTAATGCATATGCTTCGGAAGAACTTTCTTTTGATTCGCAGCAAGCTCTTAATACTCATGTTTCTGGGGAATCTCTCTATTCACAGCAAGCTCCTATTATTCATGTTTCAGGGGAAGCTCCTCTAACTAGAAGAGCAAAAAAGAAGCTGAAAAACTCTCAAAAAAACAGCGCTTACAAAAAGGTTTCAGGTGACTACAGGCCTAGGACAAAGAGCACACACAATTACACAACAAGGAAAGCCGGTTAAACTCTTCCCCATTTTCAATAAAAGACCAAATTCAGGTTCTAATTTACACTCCAATCACTTAGTTGTTAACATCCAGAAAAAGGAGTCCTCCCCGACACGAGAAAATACTCAGAGTACTCAAAGAATACTAAACACAGACGAACTAGTAAATGGCATGCGAGGTGACTGTCCATTGATTTCAACACAATCAATGGGTATGGTCGGGCCCTTGGCTGATACTCCAGCGATACATCAGTCCAGTTCGGGACAATTACTAAACAGCGAGAGTGGAAACCATCTTCCAAATAGGCACGTGGGTCAAATTATGGCCCCTGGCATCCCTTTCAATGTAGGAACAGCAGCTACACAGAATGGTATCTATACACTTTCTACTTTGCCTTCCACTTCTATTAGTCCGTCAACAATGACTACACAGATAAAACCTCCTCAAGGAATACTCATGCACACAACGGTCAACACCATAAGGAATGATGAACAGGTGCAGGAAACCTTGCTGAGGGGGAACACAAATATACGAGACTATACAAGAAATCTCTGTCCATCTCAATTTATGAAACCAGCTGCGGAGAAAAATGTTACATGGAAGCAAAGCCATAGCCTCTCGCTACACACACAAGGAAGCGCTAGCTGGCCCCCAGCGTTAAGGGACTGTGAGGAAACAGGCCAGGGAGTAAGTGAAAGTTCAGATCTCCAGTCTCATCCATTGGGGCAAGTCTTACATCCCCGTACCAGAGGGGACGGAGAAAAGAAGGAAGAAAATCCATCTGCCGGCTTAATATTTATTCCTCATTATGTCTCTAACGGACCAGCTGATATTTTGAATAGAGGGAACTTATTAAAACTAATTCAACATATTCCTTCTCTCAAGCATCTAACCTCAGTGAAACTACATTCAGTAAAATTTGCCCATATATTGGGGACAAGGGCACCTGAATCCACCATTACAAGTTGGGACTCAACTGCCACCAGAGATGCCATCCTCAAAGAAGCCTCCATTTTTGATGAATGGGGCATAGAATTAGAGCCCACCAGGCCAAGTAAATACCCACATGTCTTAATTGAGAACCACAGACCTCCCGTTAGAAAATGTACACTGAAGGGAGCTTGGGGAGCCACCCATGACTGGTTAGTAAGTACAACACGAGCATCTAATCCATTAACGATCCATTGTGACGAAAAAGATCGGCCAATTACCTGGCAACCCGTAGATCAGAATTTGGAGAGGGCAACGATAAATTTAGCTCTTAAGGATAATAACTTCCTTTACGCTACCTAGCCCGAGAGAACTTTCACTCAGGCCAACTGTAGTGCCCATTCAGTATGGGAAATTGGCATTAAAAGACCAACTCACCATCATCTCTTGGAATGTGGCGGGGCTGGCCTCAACGCTTCGTTCTAAACAAGGGTGCGACTTCTTAAGCAACAACGATATTATCTGCCTCCAGGAGACCTGGTCACTCACCCCAACAGTAATCTATGGGTACCATGAAAGCTTTCAATCAGCAACACAAACAAGCTTATTTGGGCGGCCATCGGGGGGCCTTTCGATCTTTCTAAAGCAATCTCTCATGGTCTCGATCTCTGCTGACACGCGGGCCCATAAGAACATACACGCCATAGCCATTAAAGGCCTAAGAAGCAGTCAGAAGGCTTTCTCATTGGTCCTCATAAATTGTTACCTGAATCCCCGTAAAACTTCAAAAGCGCTTGCCATGAGTAACCTGTGCTCGATTATCAAGACAGTCATCGAATCTTATCCCGCACATGAAATCTTGTTGGTAGGCGATTTTAACACCAAACATTTGGGCCGTCGACATAATGTGGGACAGAGTAACAGCGAATGCGATGAATTTAACAATCTACTCATCAACATATGGCCTAAAAACAGCAAATCAGACTCTGGATGCCTGTCCCACGTTTAAGAAAATCTCCGCAATCGACTACATCTTCATGTCAAATGGTTTGATTAATCATCTTCAGAGCTTCGCCATCGTAAATCGCACAGAAAGTGACCACAATCCCTGGTAATCAATCTGAACTTGAATCACCAGATAGCAGATACAGGCCAAGAGCTAGGCCATTCCACAGAAGATGAACTAACCAACATGGTGAAACGAATAAAATGGCAACCATTTTATTTGCCCCAGGTGACAAACTGGCTCAATGAGGTGAACCTCCGATTACAGGAACATCCAGGGAATTTTCTTTTTCTTTTAGCAAATTGGGATTTCATGACCAGAGAGTTGGGAGCACTCTTTCAGGGCCATAAAGGCTTTTCAAAACGATCCCAACAATTGTCAAGTGACATCAAAAAACCTCTGTCGGAACGAACCATTAACCTCACCCGGAAGAACCTGAGGAAGAAATCTCGTCTGTTTAAATTAAATCCAACTTACAGAAACTTATTGGCAGCAAAGGAAGCACGGAAAACCCATAAAAAAAACATCTGGGCCCTGAAACGTGCTCAGCAAGACGAAGAATGGAAAAAGATATTCATTATGCTCAAAGAAGGATCTTTAGCTCGTTTTTGGGAGTATGTGAACAGATTAAAATCTCTTGGACCCCTGAAGACAAATGCGGTCTCGGCCCCTGTCTGGGAGAACCATGTGAGAACTCAGTTCCAGACACATAATTTAACACCTACCATGGCCCTAGTTCCATCGAATAGAGGTGTTCATCAAACCCCAATTCAACCAAGAGATATCACAAGACTAATAAAATGCATGAAATCAAGCGGGGCGCCGGGCCCAAATGGCCTCCCTGCGGGGATCTTCCAATCAGCCCCAGAGGGCTGGGCAATGTTATTGACCCCACTATTTAATACCGCTTATACCCTCGGAAAAACCCCAGAAGCCTGGAAGGGATCAATATTATGTCCAATTCACAAAAAAGGAGATCGGCTTAATCCAAACAACTATCGCCTAATAGCTTTGTTAGACCTGGAAGCCAAAGCAAATGCACGTATTCTCTTGAAAAAATTGGAAAATTGGGCTGAGGAAAACGAGTTGCTCCCTTTCTTTCAAACAGGCTTCCAAGGAGGAGCCGCAACAACTGACAATATAATCGCATTATCTGCCCTCTGTCACTACGCAACTCAGCTGCATCAACCTCCACTATTTTGCTGCTTCGTCGATTTAACTGCAGCGTTTGACAAGGTTAACAGACAATTGTTGTGGAAGAAATTAGCGAACTGGGGCATTCCATCCTCACTTTTAACAGCTATAATGTCCCTCTACTCAGAAACCTGGGTGCAGGTGAAAACCGGCCCCACGTCTCTCGCGGCCAAAATCTACACTGCTGGTGGTTTGAAGCAGGGCTGTGTGCTTGCCCCCCTTCTTTTTAATTTGTACACTGCTGATTTAGGAAAAGCTCTTGTTAATAAATGTCTGGCCCCTCCTCGACTAGGAAATCGTTCTATACATATTCTTCAGTATGCAGATGACATAGTCATCATGGATCATACCAAAGTGGGCCTTCAACGAGCACTGACTAGTTTTCATGAATATTGTACATCCAACTATCTTACCATCAATCCAGATAAAACCAAGATTTTAGTAATAGGTCGGCAAAAACACAAAAAACTTATTACATGTACAATTGGCTCTAGGATAATTACTACAGTGCAGAAATATAAGTACTTGGGGATATGGCTCACAGAAACAGCAAGATCAACCGCTCATAAAAGGATCTGATCCATAAATCGACGGCTATAATGTATGGTTTAACAAAATTGAACAACAAGCTAGATAGTCCGTCAGCAGAGGCTATAAGAAAGGTCACTCAAGCCTCACTTCTCCCAGCACTCTCGTACGGGCACCAAGCATTTCCGGGTGCTTGTTCAGAAACCTTAGAGCGAGCTCAGTGCGTGGCCTATAAAAGAATCTTTCAACTACCAAAGCACCTTTCAAGGGCGAGACTTAGACTAGAGCTCGGGTTAGTTAAACAATCTCTAAACCTCGAAGCCGACTTTCTAAAATACTATATTCGAATTTTAAAATCTTCAGGGGATACCTTAAAAAGCTGCCTCAGAGTCATATTTGAAAAAACAGGTTCGCCATGGAACAAGCAGCTCATGAAAGCTATGGATTCCCTTGAAATAAATAAATCAGCACTTGTTCTGACTTGTATTTCCTATATCATCTGGAAAACGCGCATCAACAAACAAGTACAACAAGTTTCTTATCAGCAAGACCAGGCAGTATTAAAAACACTACCCTTCCAGATACCGCTGAATGATTCATATTTAATAAATAAACCTCAGCCTTATTTTACCGCCCTGCTCAACCCTAAGGCCAGAAGAGAGATTATGTATATGCGACTGCTGGCACTCCCAATCACGGACTTCAGTCGAGCTTGGGCAATTCAAAACACAGGAGGAGCATGCCGCTTATGTGAATATAAACGAGAATCATGGCTGCACCTTCTGTGCTGCTGCCCGACTTTAACAACAGGAAGGAGGCTTCTCCTTAGAGATCTTTGCTTGAAAGAAAAAGTAACCACCTGCCAGGGAGCCTCTGCTCTATGTTTTACACAAAATGAACCTTATATCCTGGCTCGCTGTGGAAGATTCGTTCAAACTATCAGAGGTGCTATGTACCTTGGCTTGGCCCCCCGACCCAGTCCTCGAACTGTTCAAACGTTGATACTGGACTATTTCAAACACAGGCCTGCGAAAGACCATTTCCCAACACAGTACGCCAAGTATAACCACTTGAAAAGAAAAAGAGTATCAGCAAAAAGAAAAGAAATTAAAGCAGTCTTGGTGATTTGAAGGAGCCAGCAGGGTGACATTTTCTTATGGGTCTAGCCAAAAAGCAACGCCCAATTGAAATCATGATAAGAAGCCCTTAAACAACCGTTGCCATTTTAATTATTGCACTTTCTCAGATCTTGTTTTATTTCTATGAATTGAGATGTTCTTACTTCTTTTAATGTTTTATTGTAATGCAATGGTTTTAATTAACTTATGCAATTAAATGAATAAATACCAAATAAATACAGCCAAATATACATTTCTACTGTGTGGTGTTGATAGTTTTGGAAATTGGATTTCCTTCTACAATCCACACATTGGTTGGAATATAGTGAACTAGTCCCTTGTGGGTGAAGAATGGACACTGTATTCTTACCTCTGCCACTTGTACAAGTTACTTACGCTACCATGGTTATGCAGAATTTTTCCTTGCAACCACCTCAAGCGTTTTGACCTGCAGGGAGGAGCCCATATATGAAATGGACAGACTGGAAGTCTTTTTTTTTAAATTTCTTCTAAACTATTGACGAAGAGGATAAAATGTCCCCAGAAAAGAAAAAAAGAAGATTCTTACATTCCGTGGGTACAGAAGGCTTAAAGGCTCACGAGGAAATGACAAAAGCCCTTGGGGTGGTGATATTAATGTATTCCAGGGTATTTCAAATTATTTTGACAATTATTTTGCACCCAAATTTTGTATAGGAATTGTAAGGTATAAGGTTTTTCATTGCAAACAGGAGGCAAATGAGTCTATAGATGAGTATGTTGCTGCATTGAGGAAGTTAGCCGATGACTGCAAGTTTGATTATTTACAAGACCAATTCATTAGGGATCAGATAGTCATGCACACTAGAGTCCCTGCCATACAAGAGAGGTTATGGGTTAATGGAGATTCAGAGCTAAAAGATATACTAGCAATAGTAAGGAAAGCTGAGTTGTCTAGTCGTGGCGCGAAAGCCCTCAAATCAGAGACTAGAGTAGAATTATAAGAAACAGTTAGCAAAATAAGAAATAAAGAATTCACAAAACACAGGCAACAAAGTCCTAAGAGACAGGATTAGTTATGAACTTTTAAAGAATAAACCAAAAGCAGTGCTTAGAAGTCAATAGGGCTAAAAGGTTACTTTAGGTCATGCTAGACAATGGTAAATCCAAAGTTCAGGTCCACTGTGTTGGAGTGCTAGTTGGATACAATTCCAAACAGGTCTCACTGAAGTTTTTTTCTCAAGCTGAGCCAAGAGCCCCGTTCGGCGAGAAGACAGTCACCGGGAGCAAGTAGAGCTCCACTAGTGATGATCCAGTGGGTGCGAAAAGGCGGCCGGGCATCGCGGATGGCAGACGGGGCCTAGCAGTAGCAGGTGGCGTGCTTGCTGTGCAAGGAGACAATGTTGGGGAGGCTAGGGCTGATCCTTTGAGCGAGCGGCGTAGTCACAGTGCGAACGGGTCAGTTCATGGCCACAAAGAGCCCAAAAGCTTGATTTCAGGGGCTCAGAAGCTGTAGGTGATGAAAACAGCTACAGACCACACTTCTGAGGCTAAGAGCTTGGAGGAGGCACCTCAGGCAAGGGTAGGACTCACAGAAGGCATCGTCCAGCAGCACCAGCAGAATTGTAGAAAGTCTTTTGTGTCCCTGAGACTTCAGAAAACAGGAGGCAAGCCACCAAGCCCTTGGAGATCACTTGGAGGGAAGGCGGAGTCCAGCTCTCCTTCCAGCAGAGTCAGGGAGCAGCAGGAGGCAGGGCAACAAGCAGAAAAGCAGTCCTTCCAGAAGAAACAGTCCAGTTAAGTCCTTTAAGCAACTCAGCAGTCCATCTGACAGAGGTTCAGTTCAAGATCCAGAATTGATGATTTGAGGGGGTCAGAGAGCCAGTACTTATACCCAAAAGTGACTTTGATGTAGGGGTGACTTCAAAGGAACTCTCTGAAATGCACAAGGATCCCTTTCAACTCGGTCATGTCTGCCAGGCTAACCCTGGGGGGTAAATCAGTACTTTGTGTGAGCACAAGACCCAGCCTATTCAGAAGTAAGTGTGGACAACCTCGCCCCCTTCCTACCCAGGAGGGCTATCAGAATGCAGATGAGTCCTCTGCACGCCCATCCCTTACTGTGTCTGTGGCTTTCTAAAGGGGAATGCACAAAGTGTAGCTGTCACTCAGTCATGTATTGGAGACAGACTGTCAGGCACAAAGAGCAGTAAGTACAGAGAAATATCCACTTTCTAAAAGTGACATTTCTAAAAAGTTATGTTAAATCCAACTTCACCATTAAAAAGGAATTATTATTATTATTCCAAACATATCAAACATGAAAAAGCTACTCCTCTCTGATCAGGAATTACAGCTTAAAAGTATGCTAAGGAATTCCCAATGCTGGCCTAAGAGAGGGGTATGCCTCACAGTAGTGAAAAACAAAATAGGCTGTTTTTCACTATCAGGACATGCAAAACATAAAGGTACATGTCCTACCTTTTACTTACATAGCACCCTGACCTTGGGGTTACTTAGAGTCTACCTTAGGGGTGACTTATATGTAATAAAAGGAGAGTTTAAGGATTGGCAAGTAGTTGTAAATGCCAAGTCGAAGTGTCAGTAAACTGCACACACAGGCACTGCTGTGGCAGGCCTGAGACAGGTTTGAAAGGCAATTCCTGTGGGTGGCACAATCAGTGCTGCAGCCCACTAGTAGCATTTGAAGTACAGGCCCTGGGTATATGGTATACCACTTTACAAGGGACTTACCAGTACAACAAATAGGCCAATCAGGTATACACTATTGTCATCATGTTTAGGGGAAAAGCACATGCACCTTAGCACTGGTCAGCAGTGGTAAAGTGCCCATAGTCCTAAGGCCAACAAATAGAATCAGCAAAAATGGGAGGCAAAAGGCAAAACATTGGGGGAAAGACTGTCCTAAGGATGACAGGTCTAACAATCGGACTGGCTTCTTAACAAAAAACTCATTTAGCGTTTGGATAGCTTTTAACCCAAAATATTACCATTTTCTGTTGTGGGTTGCAAAGTGATGTTCCAGGCGCCAGAACCGCCCATAATATTTCTCTGTAGTCATAGAGGCTTCCAAGGTGGAATAATGGTGCTTGCTCCAAAGCAGAATAATCATTGTTTGAAAATTCATGTTACTTAGGGGTTACTGCTTTTTCTTACTCAATCCAGAACTGTCCCACTGTTTATTGCATCAGTCAGACCTGCAGAATGAGGCATGCCATAACCAGGTACTATGCAAAGCATAATGCAGCACCTGGGTCACCCCTCTCTCCCTTCAATCTTCCTTCTGCCTTACTCCAGTGCCTGCTCTTGTTGTATGGCAGCATATTTGGACTTCCAGTATTATGTAGTTTATGTTATGTAATTAATGAATACAAGGATGTATACAGCCACATACCATTTGCTCATTGGGCGTGAAACGTTTCCATACCATTGTTGTTAATTGTGATACTGTGGCAGCACCTTACTGGCAAAGTTGATGTATTGGATTTAGAGGTAGGACATCTTAACACCCTGAAGGCCCAATTGGATAGCATGTACCACTTTTCAAAAACATCACTCAATTAATTTAAAGAAATGAAAATACACTTTGTGGACATGCATAGCACTCAACACTCCTTGCAACCCAGTAACTCGATATTTAATACCCAGTAACTCGATATTTAATACTGAAGAGCCAAAACCTCCTCTAGTCAAAGTAAAATATTCCGACTTGCCCTAACTGAGCATCCATCCACTTTGTTGCACTCAATGTTTTATCACCGCAGTGTGTTCTAATGTGTATGTCAGTATATCATATACAAGAGTATCGTCTGACATACATTTTTTTTTAACAGATTTTATTGAACGATTTATCATCAGCACATCACAATTACATTTGTACCATCAGGCGCCTGGTGGCAACTCTTACAATTCAAACATCTTCAATGAAAAATCAATTGAAAAGTTCTCCAACTTTTTCAAACTCCTCCTTCCCCTGCCCCACCTTCCATGAGTTGTTTCCACGATGCAGGAAAAAGTCTTTCATGTTTTAGATTGTCTAGTCATCCCTCTGCATGGCCCAATAGAGCACTCAGGGTGCCTAGATATCTTATAGTATCTTTCAAAGGTTGGGTGCATGGGTATTTAGAGTATGGCCTCCGCATACATTCTCAGTCTGGCGAGGAGTTTGGAGCAGGCGATCCCTCTGATGACGGTTCATGCGACTGTGGTTCTGGCTCTTTTAGGCAATCTACCAGTGTCTTCCAGGCCTGTGCCACCTCCACCTAGCCCAGTCCCCTCATATCCAGCCCACCCTCTCGAGCTCCTTGCACCATGCAGCGATTCGGGGTCCCCCGGGGGGCCATCCAGTGCCTTGTGATTTCTCTCTTTGCCAATAGGAACGCTAGGTCCTGAAATCTGCTTGTGACCTTTGTTTTGGAGGTATGTGGGAACCAGCTCAATATACAGTGGCAAGGCGAGTAGGGAACCTCTCTGGAGATGGTGTCCACCACCACTCTTGTGACTTCCTCTCAGTAAGCAGCCAACTGAGGGCAGTCCCATATCATGCAAGCTCAGCTCCTACCACCCTACACTTGAGCATGCCACATCTACTATATGGAAGTATCTATTGATATGTCCTGGCATAAGGTATTCCCTATGAAGGATGTAGTAATTAATCAGTTAAAATTGGGCATATCTGGATACGTTTTGCACCCTTTCTAGGAAGTTTACTCATTCTTTTTCGGGTATGGGGGTCCCCAAATCCTTCATCCATCATGTCTTCAGGGCTTCTAGGGGCAGAAGTATGTCCCCCCGTAATGTGACCGCTTTAATGGTGCCCGCTGAAAGTGCAATATATTGACAGGTTTTGTGGGATTGTGGCTCCGCCATACCAGTTTTCCAATGGGTGCAGATTGCTGTTGTCACTGTTGTATGCAGTAAGAAGTGGCCCGGTGGAAGGTTAGACTTTGTTAGGAAGTCTTCAAATGGGAGAAGATCATCAGTGCTGAGCAAGTCGCCCACTTTGGTCGCTCCTGCTGCTGACCATTCGGCTATTCCCTCCCAGCTCCCGCCTTGGGGTAGTACTTTCCTCATTGTTATGGGAAGGTCAGGGGAGTATGGAATTTGCGATCATGTTTTTTATAGGCAATGGACCCAGCAGCAACGCATGACTCTAAGGGGCTTATTTATGAGCCCCTGCGTCACTTTTGCGCTGCCATTGAGTCACGTTTAGTGACGCAGTGGTGGCGTAAAAAATAAGCCACGTTGCGCCCTATTTACAAAGTGACGCATCTAAGCAGATGCGTCACTTTGTAAAGCCATGCGATTGCCCCATGTGAAAGGACACATTGCTGGAGTTGCGTCTGTTTTCAGACACACCCCAGCAATGTGTCACTTTTGCTCTGACAGATATGTCTATCTGTCATTCCTTACTACATGATGCGTCATACAGTAAATATGACGCATCCATCATGTCGCAAGGAGGGCGCAGTGAAAACTATTGCATCGCTGTTTTCACGCAGCGATGCGACTGTTTTCATAAATGAGGCCCTAAATTCCTGGGTGTCCTCATCTGAGAGACATCTCTTTCTCAGCAACACCCCCATCAATCTACCAAGCTCTGGAACAAATGTTCCCACTGCACAGTCAGGGGACTGTCTGCTTGCCAAACACTGCATGTACCATTGCAGTTGAGCTGCCAGATAGTAGGATTCAAACTCCGGTACTGCCAGTCAGCCGTCGCTCGACGTACGCTGTAGTTAAGAAGGTGCCACTCTCCTACGGCCCGATCCCCACAGGAATGCCATTGTCAGGGAGTATAATTCTCTGAACATTGCCCCAGGGATCCACATTGGGAGAACCTTTAAGAAATACAACAGTCGGGGAGGGCTATCATCTTAAGTAAGGTCACCCTTCCTGCTACTGACAATGGGAGCTTCCGCCAAATCTCTGTGTCCGATCTTAATGATCTAATGGCTAGTCTCACATTCCCATCTCGCAGATCTTGCCTATCATGGAAGATTTTTACCCCCAGATAGGTTAGGCAGCGAGGTTCCCACATCAGCTCTCCCGATCCCTCTGGCGGGTGGCCATTCTCTCCCATGGGGAATAGTCAGGATTTCTGCCAATTCACCTGCAGGTCCGACAAGGAAACAAATTCTTCCAGCATGGCCCTAGCTCCCTCCAGGTCTCTAGTCATGTCCTCAAGGAATATTAGGAGGTCATCCGCATATAAGGCTATGCGGTGATGATGGTTGCCAACCTGGACACCCCGATATCTGTTCCCTTCTCTCGCAAGACTGGCTAGCGGCTCCATCGCCAGAGCAAACAGCAGGGGCGACAGTGGGCATCCCTGCCATGTCCCTTGTCCCACGCAGTAGCTCTCTGAGATGATTTGCCTCATGCAGACTATGGCTGTGGGATCTGCATACAGCAGTCGGGTCCATGCCAAGAGGTCTCGCCCTAGCTGCATTTAATCCATTCTAGGTTGTCGAAGGCCTTTCTTATGTCGACAGCAAAAACCGCTGCCTTGTCATGGTCGTAGGTTTCAGCCTTCAGAAACGCCAGAAGGCGTTGGATATTAAGTGCTGTGTTCCAGCAGGGTATAAAGCCCGCTTGGCAGAGTATACTAGCTTGGGCATAAGGGGGAAAAGCCTGGAGGCCAAGATATTGCTGAGGATTTTGTAATCAATATTGAGCATTGACAGCGGCCTGTAGGTCCTGCAGTCATGTGCCGGTTTTAGTAGGGGCACCACTAGTGCCTCTCGAGAGGAGTTTGGTATGCGGTCCGTGTCCCTAGCTGTCTTGCAGAGGTCTACCATTTTGGGGGCTAATTCGCTGATATATGTCACATAAAACTCGGCTGGCATCCCATCTGTTCCCGGCGTCTTACCATGTGCCAACCCTTTTATTGACGCTCCTATTTTCTGAATAGTGATCTCACTTCCCAGTTCCTCAGCTTCTTCATGCGTGAGGGGCAGTAGTGCAAGGAAGGCATGTAATGTTCCCTCATCATGTCGTGTGACGCTTGTGTAGAGCCCGGTGTAGTACTGCAAGAAGTGGCTGTTAATCTCCCCTTGTCTATATAACCGGGAGACTCTCTCTGTATTGAGCTCCACTATAATCGAGAACCTCTTAGCCGGGTTAGAAAGCCAGGCCAGCAGGGATCCGGTTCTTTCATGCTCTGTGTGAGCTCACACCATGTATTGTTAATAGTCAAAGCAGTGGAGCCTCTCGACCTGGCCTGGCACTTTCTCTTTAGCATCCATTTGGGTTTGCTGTAGTTCTGGATGCCCTGGCCTGCGCTTCTCTATTTCCCTCAGCTCCTGCTCTGCCTCCATGACCTCCCGCATCAATGCGCCCGTGATTCCCACTGACTCTGGTATGCATTTGCCCATAATCATTGCCTTAAAGGCATCCAACTTCAACAGGGGGGAAGAGGCTGTGCCGCTGTTATTTTCAAAATACAGTCTAATGTGTTCCCCAATCACCTCCCAGTAGATTGGGTCCATCAATAATTCAGGCTTCAGTCACCATGTAGGAATGCATGGTTTGGGGCGCTCCCACCTCAACTGTAGCAGTACAGGATTGTGATCCAATATTGTTCGTGGCCAGATATTCTACTGTGTGCACTAGACAGTGAACATCAGGGGTGCAGATGAGGAGGCCAGGGAGCCTGACAAATTTGCTAGGAAAACTCCTTGATCCACATTTGGGGCATAGATGTTAACTAGTGCTATGTCTCAACCCTCTAGGCGGCCCTGTCACCACTATATATCTACCCTCCGGGACTATCAGGTCTCCTGTGCTGGAAAGGGACCCCAGATCAGGTACAAATCAATGTGCCCCTGGCATAGGCAGAGTACGTGGTGTAATAGGCCTGACCTCTGCATCTTCTGTGCAGCGTGGCCCCCTCCTTAGGCGAGAGGTGTGTCTATTGTAACAGTGCCACATGGATCCTTCTCCTGTTCAGATAGGAAAATACTTTGCAACGTTTTGTCATTGTGTGCATCCCCTAATGTTCAGAGAGAGTAGTTTATAGGTCAAGGGGGTAGCCATTGTTCTAGATTGCAATTTACCAATTGTCGCCTCTCCCACAGCACAGTCCAACCATGTGACAACATCAGCCCAATGCAGTACAAGGATAGTAAAGCAAGCGGGTTATGACTCATGTACTCCCTTTTAAACAACCAACAGCATTCATCTCAACTCACACTCCACAGGACAAGCAGGCAACGACCCGCATCCAAACCTACAAACAATCTACAAGCGCTTGCGGGAGGACCCATGTGCAACACTTACATAGGGGTTAGGGCGGTATCGTGCTCATTACTAGATTCCCCCCCTCCCAGCGTCCAATACAAGTGAGTTTTTTGAGGCTCAGGGGGAAACCTGATGGCTGCTCTCTCCCCGACACCTCCCAGCTCAATCACACATTCACAGCCCCAGTACTGTACCAACAGGATAATTGGATCATATAATTTCGTCTGATGTCCCAGGAGTCACCGTTGGCAGTTCAGTGCTCTACTCTCCAGAGGAGCCGGACCTGCAGTCTGAGTCCAAGTTCCACTCACCCTTGTCCTCCATCGTTGATCAGGAACTTGCTCCATTGCTACTCATCGATGCCACTACTGCCGTCACTTACCGGTGTTCCTGTTGAGCCTCTGCCTTCGAGGGGCAGCTTTACTATGTTTGTTGGGCCTTCATTGTGATCTGGCCCTACGAGGGCGGCCTCTCTGGGAGCCATGACTTAGCCCAGGCTGCTGGTGCTGGTCAATCTAGCTCCAAACCTCCTCCAGGGTCTGGAAGAACGGTGTCCCCTCCTGTGCTGCCACTCTTAGACGGGCTGGGAACGGCATTGCATAGGGTATGCCCATCTGCCTGAATTTTTTCATAGCCTCTTGGAACGTAGAGTGCTGTCTCTGCACTTTCTGAGAGAAATCTGGGAAGATCCTGATTGTGCTGTTGTTGATTGTAAGGTCTCTTTTATTCCTTGCCTGGCTCAAAATGTGATCACTGTCCTCATAACAGAGCAACCTACCCACCACGGGCGTGGCAGGAGCTCCGGAAGCGGAGATCATGCCGGAACTCTATGTGTTTTCTTCAGAGCAAAGAACAAGGAGAGGCCCTCCACTGTGACTTTCCCATCATTCTAAATAGTCCACCATATTATTCCCCTCGATGGGCCCACCACTTGTATGTTGTTTTGATGCGATCTATTTTCTTCATCTTCTGCTCTCATTTCCAATGTCCAAACTTTCACCTCCATGGTGGATAGTCGTTCAGTTAATGCAGATAGCACAGGAGACACATCTTTCAGGTCTTCCTCTGTCATGGTGACTCGTTCTGCCAGGTGGCGATGGTCATCGCGCAGGTTCTCATATCAGTCACTAATGTGTCGATTTGGCTCAAAATACCTCTTGAGAGGCTGTAATCGCTTGTAGGTCTTGGAGGTTGCGGCCTCCGGGGGGCCCGGGTCTCAAGGCCTGGCTTCCGTCATCTTGTGACGCTTCAACAGCCTCCTCCGTGGGTGCGCCTCCCGCCTCCTGGTCTTTTCTCCGGACAATCTTCACCATGTTTACTGGAGGGAATAGTTATCATCCATCTGGGTAGGTAATATGCACCCCCTGCTGCGTCTGCTGGACTGGTGAGGCCACAGTGTCCTTCTTGGCAAGGGGCAGGGGAAGGAGAGGGACCAGGGGGCAGCCGGCCAGAGGCGTTCTAGTCACCAATTATGAATTCAAGGGATGCAATGTGCGTCCTGGCTTTGGATCCTATAGCACTATACCAGAGTCTGGTAGCTACTTCCTAAGTATAAAGACCAGCAGCCATCTTAGTGCCAGGGTAGTCTGCTACCAATAGTCTTGGGAGCACTTCCAGTGGCCCCTACAGGATCCGTGATGCCCCCATGATCCGCATTGTGCCAGTTTTACTGCCCTCCACGGCAGCAGCCCCCCGCTGCTCTGCCTGCACTGTATCGCCGTCTCCCTCTACATTCCCAAATTGGTGTTGGCCCACTCCCGGGCCAGTCCCCACTGTAATTCTCCCCACAACTGCAGCCCTATACGTTGGCTTAGTACATGAATGCCAGTGCTCATGACTGCGTTAGACTCGTGGCTGACACTGTGGGGTTGGAGATTCTAGTACCCCTGCAACCGGGCTATCGTGAAGTGGGCCCACGATAAATCAGTCTCCCATGAGTGCTATTCGCCACCCACCTCCTCGGGCCCCGCAGCAGCACTCTTGCCAGATGCTCCTCTCCTTCAGTACACCCGGGCCCGTTTCTAACTGGGCCAGCGGCCATTGCTGAGAGTCTGCCGTTCTCCACCTCCTGTATCACCGGGTCTCGAGCCACACAGCTCGGGCCCCCCACAGCATCCCCAGCACAGAAACAGAGAGGGGGAGCCCCTATTGCAGCAGAGGTACCCCCCCAAACCACCGATCATGGTCTGATACAACCCCGAGGCACTTTTGTGCTTCAGTAGGGAGGGTGGACGGGGCAGCGCTTAATGGCCTCACTCAATGTTTGATGCGCTTGGCCATCCCGGGTGGTTGGCCAACAGAGGGTCGCAGTCTCGATCACTGCAGCCCCACGCTGCCTTCCACCGGCCTTACTTCATCAGCCCTCATCCGATTCTCGCACTGTCAGTCGCGCGCCATTCGGGCTCAGTGCAGGGTTCTCCTGGGCTACAGCAGCTGCCGTTATCAGCGTACCCTATCCTTGTATAATGACATGCTCTACTGCAGTGATTATGGTCTGCTCTCCATCTCTCATGTGGCTGGAGGCATTGTCGCAGGCCAATCGCTGTTAGTAATGGTTTGTCGGTCCCTCATCAGCCCGCGACTGCCATCTTGGAGTCACCACCACGTGGTGCTACCTCCTCTCTCCTTTGCTGCCAAGTTTCTCCAAATGCCGAGCTCAGCCACTCATGTGGGTACCATGAGTGTTGGGGGGACTCACCACTACCATTTTGGGTCTCTGGAGCCAGCGAGAATTTACAAGATGGTGCTGAATGGGGGTTCACCGACAGGAGCAATGCTTCCTACTCCATTGGAGTCAAGCCATGCCCCCCATCATCTGACATACATGTTAAGTCCTAATTATGATTTACAAAAATGTTATCCCATCGAATGTAGATTTCATATTATTAATTCCACTAAAGCAATATTTTTGTACTCATGGTACATGATTTAAACAATAATCTGACAATGACTTTCTGATCCAACCCTGTGTACTATATACACACACCCAGCACTTCACATACTTCAGATGAGAAATGTCTGCCTCCTCAGGACGTGCCAATACGATGCCATTCATACAGTAAGCAAAGTACATCTTACTGTCATGAATTAGATATGTCCACTTAATTGATATGTGCTTGCTCACTTAGAAGCCAGCACCTGGAAATGCACATACTAATCATCTGGTAGTAGGCATGTGCACAGAAACAGTAATAGATCAAAGCAAATCTGAATCTGAGCGTAACAGGACCAACTGCTTATGTTAAGGGACTCAAAGGAGAACATGCACAGACATGCATTTACAATGCAATAGGTCTCGCAATTGCGAGTTTTTGAACTATTGGCATTGTAAATGGCAATGCCTTTTATAAAAAATTAAAAAGCATTGTCATTTACAATACCAATAGTTCAAAGTTTTGCAAAAGCAATACCCATTGTATTGCAGAGCGCGGTGTCCGTGAAGCGGGCACTGCGCTCATTATTACAGTACATTTTTTTTTTAAATAGCGCGGTGTCCCTGAAGTGGGCGCCGCGCTCATATTTAAATATTAAAAAAAATAAAAATAATAAACAGAGTGCAGTGTCCCTGAAGCGGGTGCTGCGCTCAACATCAAAGTTTTAAAAATTAAATTTAAACTGAGCGGGGTGTCCCTAAAGCGGGCCCCGCACCCAGCATGCAAATACAAAAAAAAGCAGCCGCCGTTGTCCCCATTAATGTCAATACACAAAATAGTGCTCACCCACTTATAATGCAGACCGTGTAACAAGCCAAGTAAAAGGTCCAGTCATTATGGGCGGTAACAAATGCAGACAAGGAGGGACTAACAAGCCTATTTACGAATCACACGCCAGCATTTAAGAAGGACAATAATACAAGCCAATGACAAATATGGGCAGAGAGTGGGCGGGGCTTTCACTGCATACTCTATTACAGCATGCCTCACAGAGCGAGCAGCCAATGAGCGCTGCCGCTAGGATCGACCTAAACATTAAAAAACCATGAAGATGGAAAAGATGCGTAGAGATGCATAGAGACCGAAACGTAACTGCACAAAAAGGTTTCAAGTAAGGTTGGCTAGTGAGCTGAGCTATTCGTCCCTAAAGGACTCATTCTACGTATCCTGGTAATGATGATTTGGATACAAGCCGGAGTTGGTACCTGAATCGGAATTAAAAGTTGTTTGCAAGTCCACACAGACCAGACCATGCAGTTTTTCTGTCACAATGCTCTCTCGGTAAAGTTGCAGAAATTTTTGCATGTAAAAATTTCAAAGAGTCTGAGTTTTAAAGCTCAGGAAGAGGAAGGACGTTACACCCCACTCAGCAGCACTGCTAAGTACCACGCATCATGGGTTAAACTAAGGCATTTCAGTGTGGTGGTCCGCATCACCGCATTAAAATGCGAAGTCACACATTTACAGCTGGTAGCGCGTGGTCCATGCTGCTTGCGGCAGGCTTGGAAGCTGGCTCAGCTCACTCTGGGCTGGCTACAAACTAACAACATTCATCTGACACCCAGCGGCGGCCGGCACCTATCGGGGGTGGGGGTGAGGTTTAATAAAAAAATGACTTCAACTTATCTGCTTGCCGCGTCCTCCTTGCCGCTCCTCCTGGTCGCCTCTCTCCTCCTCCTGACGGCAGGAACAGGAAGCAGCCTGGAAGCACCCAGGCTCCCCTGAGCCAATATCGTTGTGATTGATCTGAGCGCTGTGGCCCAGACCAGTGACCATACCCGGACCACGACATCCGCTGGAGTGGTGGTGCCTCAGCAGCCTGTGTACTGAAGTCTTGTACAGCCATAAATTCCACGGCAAGTTGAGTGGATCGTGGCCGCATTAGGGGGGGGTGGGGTCGTCTCGGCTGGGCCATACCGTCATGCTGCTCGCTAGACACAGACCAGTAAGTGTCACTCACTGGTATCTAATTCTTCCTAATTTAATTTACTTTTAGAGCAAGTCATCATTCTGAGCCTGTAAGTATAGTTACAGTTAAGCTCTGCAGTCACTAGAGTCTGCTCACTGTAGTTGAGTTTAGCGTCAGTGTCAGGCTTGCTGCAGGCCCGACCGTCGGTCCGTGCTGCGGACGCTGTACAGGGGGCTGCTCTCTGCTCACAGGTTCTATGAGCAGCTCAGCTGCTGAAGTCAGTTATTTAATTTGATTGATGATTCTTGGGATAATAATGGAGTCAGTCGCATTAACTCGCTTTGTAGTGCTTAATTTGTAAAACAATAAGTGCCAGGACCTTTGTCAGTAGGCCACTGCAGCTTGCACCACCCATTGCCCTGCCAGCGCTGCCAGTGAGAGTACCAACACAAATACTAACCATCACACTCCTACAAGTGCGACATTTCAGACTATTCCAGGCCCTCAGAGCCATAAGAATTGCTTGAGAGGCAGATATTAGTAATTTTTCATGTATTTTGAATTAATAAAGAACTGTTGTTAGCACATTTCTAAATAGGACAAACAGCGCCACCATGTAGCAGACTGTCAAAAGTGCTGGTCTTAACAATTAAGTGCCAGTGTTGATAATTAAGTTAAGGTGCCAAGCACCGGAAACCACTAGCTTAAGTGTTTTGAGGTGAGGTCCAACTGCTTTTAATTTACTTTCAAAAATGTCAAACATTCTCCCCAGTTCAGAGATCTGGGCCTAAATCCACAGTTCTTTTGCTCTCCATGCCATTCCAGCTCAGGCCCAGCCATATGCAAATCAGTCTTGACCCTGTTTCCCATGGGAACTGTCCAGCCTGAACTGCCAGGCCAGGTCCTCCTTGGACTGGAAACAAGCATTTTGGAACCAGTTTCAGGGCATCACCCCTCATCAGCCAGGCTAGCTTGACTCCAGTGGCATGGAGAGCACGGGACCCATGTCTGGGCATACCCGTCCCACTTGGGGGTGATAAATGCAAAAAGAACAATTGATGGACAGAATGCTGAACAATGTCAAACATTCACCTCAGTGCAGAGTTCTGGACTTAAATTCATTATTTTTTTTCTCCCCATGCCATGCCATTCCAGTTCAGACCCAGCCATATGCAAATCAGTCTTGACCCTGTTCCCCATGGGAACAGTCCAGCCCGAACTGCCAGACCAGGTCATCCCTGGACTGGAAACAAGCATCCTGGGACCGGTTTCAGGGCATCACCCCTCATCAGCCAGGCTACCTTGACTCCAGTGGCATAGAGAGCATGGTGGGCATACCCGACCCACTCGTGGTGACAAATGCAAAAAGAATAATTGATGGACAGAATGCTGCACAATGTCAAACATTTCCCCCAGTTCAGAGATCTGGGCCTAAATCCATTGTTTTTTTGCTCTCCGTGCCATTCCAGCTCAGACCCAGCCATATGCAAATCAGTCTTGACCCTGTTTCCCATGGGAACAGTCCAGCCTGAACTGCCAGGCCAGGTCATCCCTGGACTGGAAACAAGCATCCTGGAACCAGTTTCAGGGCATCACCCCATATCAGCCAGGCTAGCTTGACTCTAGTGGCATGGAGAGCACGGGACCTATGTCTGGGCATACCCGTCCCACTTGGGGGTGACAAATGCAAAAAGAACAATTGATGGACAGAATGCTGCACAATGTCAAACATTCACCCCAGTACAGAGATCTGGGCCTAAAGCCATCGTTTTTTTGCTCCCCATGCCATTCCAGTTCAGACCCAGCCATATGCAAATTAGCCTTGACCCTGTTCCCCATGGGAACAGTTCGGCCCGAACTGCCAGGCCAGGTCCTCCCTGCACTGGAAACAAGCATCCTGGGACTGTTTCAGGGCATCACCCCTCATCAGCCAGGCTACCTTGCCTCCAGTGTCATAGAGAGCATGGTGGGCATACCCGTCCCACTCGGGGTGACAAATGCAAAAAGAACAATTGATGGACAGAATGCTGCACAATGTCAAACATTCACCTCCAGTACAGAGATCTGGGCCTAAATCCATCGTTTTTGCTCCCCATGCCATTCCAGTTTAGACCCAGCCATATGCAAATAAGTCTTGACCCTGTTCCCCATGGGAACAGTCCAGCCCGAACTGCCAGGCCAGGTCAGGTCCTCCCTGGACTCACTGTGCCACTGGATTCAAGCTGGCCTGGCTGATGAGGGTGATGCCCCGAAACTGGTCCCAGGATGCTTGTTTCCATTCCAAGGAGGACCTGGTTTAGCAGTTCGGGCTGGACTGTTCCCATGAGGCACAGGGTCAAGGCTGATTTGCATATGGCTGGGTCTAAACTGGGGTGGCATGGTGAGCAAAAGAACAATGGATTTAACCCAGATTTCTTGACTTAGGATGAATGTTTGATTTGCTCTGCATTCTGTCCATCATCTGTGTCTTTTGATTTAATTTACTTTCAAGCACAAAGCACCAAGCGTCACTAGTCAGTAGACCATGTAGCTCTGTGACTGGCTGCGGAGTGCTCTCAGGCTGTGGCTGGTGCTGCTGCGGGGTTGGGTAGCGGTGGGCGCTTGTTGCTGAGTATTTTTCTGGCAAGTGGCGTCACCCCTCTTCTTTGTGGAAAGAAAGATTACATGCTTCGCTGCCAACAGGACGAACCGGTTTTAATGGGCAAATTTGAGATTATTTTAAATTTTGCCCTGAATTACACTGCAAAAAACAGCACCATTACACGGTCAAACGGTATTGTAAAACTCACGCTGTAAGTACAGTGATTTCCTAGTGTGAACGTTGTCCGTCACCCATGTACTTTAAACATCCTAGGCCGCAATTCCAGTTAGCTTACACCAGGTATGGTTTTCTCATTTTAATTTAACATTGAGATGCATAAAAATACCTGAAAAGAAGAACGTTTTAGAATATTTTTCCCTTTACATGAAAATCATTACTTGGTTTTACTCCTACTAAAGTGTCACTCAAAGTGTCACTGGAATGTCACTCATATGTGCACTGAAACCATGAAGATGTCACTCATAAGCAATCTGAAGACTTGGCAGATATGACTCAGACACATTCAGACGTCAGAAAGGGCAGGTAAAATTGCACTGGATTAATATTTAAAAAAAATTGATTCTGAGTGTTTCACTTTGGAAGGGGGTAAATGTGTGATATCCCCCAGTCATCCCCCAATTTGCCACGAGTGGAACTTGGAAAGAGGAAGTAAAACTGTACTGGGTAAAAATCCAATCTTGTCAATATAATTATTTACCCAGGAAGTTTTATCTCCAGGGGATAACCAAGCCGAATCCGATCTCAGGGCCTGATTTAGAGTTTGGCACATGTCATATTTCCACTGGGAAAGCCACAGCTAGCTCTGCTATTGGAAATGTACTCTTACAGACCAACCGACTTGCGGCTGTCGAGGTAAGTACATCAGACCGCTGCATTTAAGCAGTCTGTTGTATTTTTTTTCTCTTCGGGACAGCAAGAAAAAGCCAGGCCGTCCAAAGGGAAAACAAGCATTGGCATAGCCAATAGGTCTCGCTTTTGGGACCTTATAAGTACTTAGCCATGCAACAGTTGATGTTGTTGTACCAAGGATATTGTGCTGCATAACTAAACACTTATAAGGTCCCAAAGGCGAGACCTATTGGCTATGCCAATGCTTTTATTTCTTAAAGGACAAGCAGTGCTATCAGGCTCCGGCTGCCACTTAGTCCACCGCAGGGTAGAAGAGGGATAGAAGAGGGTAGAAGAGGGGTAGAGGGGTAGAAGAGGGGTAGAGGGGTAGAAGAGGGGGTAGAAGGGGGTTAGAAGAGGGGTAGAAGGGGGTTAGAGAAGAGGGGTAGAAGGGGGTTAGAAGAGGGGTAGAAGAGGGGTAGAGTGGTAGAAGAGGGGTATAGGGGTAGAAGAGGGGTTGAGGGTAGTAGAGGGGTAGAGGGGTAGTAGTGGGGTAGAGGGAAGTAGAGAGGTAGAGGGGTAGTAGAGGGGTAGAGGGGTAGAAGAGGGGTAGAGGGGTAGAAGAGGGTAGAAGAGGGGTAGAGGGGTAGAAGAGGGGTAGAAGAGGGTTAGAAGAGGGGTAGAGTGGTAGAAGAGGGGTAGAGGGGTAGAAGAGGGGTAGAGGGAGAAGGGTAGAGGGGTAGAAGAGGGAGAGGGTAGAAGAGGGGTAGAGGGGTAGTAGAGGGGTAGTAGAGGGGGTAGAGGGGTAGTAGAGGGGTAGAGGGGGTAGAAGAGGGTTAGAAGAGGGGTAGAGTGGTAGAAGAGGGGTGGAGGGGTAGTAGAGGGGTAGTAGAGGGGTAGAGGGGTAGTAGAGGGGTAGAAGAGGGGTAGACGGGTAGAGGGGTAGAAGAGGGGTGGAGGGGTAGAAGGGTAGAAAAGGGGTAGAAAGAGGGGTAGAGGGGTAGAAGAGGGTAGAGGGGTAGAAGAGGGGTAGAAGAGGGGTAGAGGGGTAGAAGAGGGGTAGTAGAGGGGTAGAAGAGGGGTAGCGGGGTAGAGGGGTAGAAGAGGAGTAGAGGGGTAGTAGAGGGGTAGAAGGGTAGAAGAGGGGTAGAAGGGTAGAAGAGGGGTAGTGGGGTAGAGGGGTAGAAGAGGGGTAGAGGGGTAGAAGTAGGGTTGAGGGGTAAAAGAGGGGTAGTAGAGGGGTAGTAGAGGGTAGAGGGGTAGTAGAAGGGTAGTAGAGGAGTAGTAGAGGGGTGGTAGAGAGGTAGTAGAGGGGTAGAGGGGAAGTAGAGGGGTAGAAGAGGGGTAGAATAGGGGTAAAGGGGTAGAAGAGGGGTAGAGGGGGTAGAAGAGAGGTAGAGGGGTAGAAGAGGGGTAGAAGAGGGAGTAGAGGTGTAGAAGAGGGGTAGAGGGGTAGAAGAGGGGTAGAGGGGTAGAAGAGACGTAGAGGGGTAGTAGAGGGAGTAGAGGTGTAGAAGAGGGGTAGGGGGTAGAAGAGGGGTAGAGGGGTAGAGGGGTAGTAGAGGGGTAGAAGGGTAGAGGTGTGGTAGAGGGGTAGAGGGGTGGTAGAGGGGTAGAAGGGTAGAAGAGGGGTTGAGGGGTAGAAGAGGGGTTGAGGGGTAGAAGAGGGGTTGAGGGGTAGAAGAGGGGTAGAAGAGGGGTAGAAGAGGGTTAGAAGAGGGTTAGAGGGGGGTAGAGGGGTAGTAGAGGGGTAGAGGGGTAGTAGAGGGGTAGAAAAGGGGTAGAAGAGGGGTAGAGGGGTGGTAGAGGGGTAGAAGAGGGGTAGAGGGGTAGAAGAGAGGTAGAGGGGTAGTAGAGGGGTAGAAGAGGGGTAGAGGGGTAGAAGAGGAGTAGAGGGGTAGTAGAGGGGTAGTAGAGGGGTAGAAGAGGGGTAGAGGGGTAGAAGAGGGTTAGAAGAGGGGTAGAGGGGTAGAAGAGGGGTAGAAGAGGGTTAGAAGAGGGGTGGGGGGAGCGTAAGTGAGCAGCAACACAAAGGAGACAGGGCAGGAGTTAAAAGCACAGACGTGAGTGGCGGAGGGACTGGTGACTGAAGTAAACAACCAGCGGAGTGTGGTGGATTGGACTGCCTGGGGAAAATGCGATAATATGCGTTGTCCATACCACCTCGAACCTCTAGCAGACGTGTGCGCGTGCACACAACCAAAGCTTCCAGCCAGGATTTAACAGTGCAGGCACTTGTAAGAAGTATTCAAGTAAAGAAAAACACAAAGACACTGGCGGAAAGCAGCTGATAGTGAAAGATAGCCCTGTAGCTGGAGGGAGGAGGAGGGAACATGCGAGGATGAGAAACATCAAAGACGCCGACAATCCTTAAACACGTCAGAAACAGAACAAGCTGCGAGACGCGCTCTGTGGTGGGGGAGGGGCATTGAAGCGAGGCGCGCGCGCTTGAGCGAGAGGAAAGCCAGATGGCGCCTCTGCTCGTGCCTGTGCGCGTAACCGCACACTGTATGCCACACAAAGCTGTGGTCGGACTTTTAAAAGCCCACTCACTAAATGTCTCGCCAGAGCAGCGCATGCGCTGGCTCAGGCGAGACCTAAAAAGCACTAGGCTACCTATCACACAGAGGTCCAGGATGGAAACACTGTAATGCCCGGAGGGCCGTGAGTCACCCTACAATTCTGTCACCTTCTTATTTTCTCATTTACAGTCTACGTGTTAACAGCGACACTGGACGTAAGGGTGCAGGGGTATGTTGGAGTTGGACATAAGGGTGCAGGGAGATGATGGAGTTGGACGTAAGGGTGCAGGGGTATGTTGGAGTTGGCATTAAGGGTGCAGGGGTATGTTGGAGTTGGGCATAAGGGTGCAGGGGGATGATGAAGTTGGACATAAGGGTGTGGGTGGAACGATGGAGTTTGATGCAAGGGTGATGGAGTTCAGTTGGAGAATGAGGACTAGAGACCTTTATTAGTCTTAAAGCAATAACTGCGTTCAAGTGCACATCGTGTCAAGGCAGACAACTTTGTTAAGTGCTGCGAATTCTTTTAACTGCATGTTGTATGACTATATGCTTAGGGTACTTTGTGCTGTGCTATTCTCCTTTCGCCTGTATTGTGGGGTACCTGCTATTGAGGGGTACAGATGAGAGGAGAATGCCACACCATCCTAGAGGCTTTCTAACGCATATCTCCATACAGAATCGCTGCCTTACAAAGTACAGATAGCTCTGTAGTGCAATGTTGTCCGCTCCTCTAAGGTGCGTGATGGAAACCGGCCTCCAGAGGGATGTGGAGATCTCTGGACACTTACCAAGACCCGTATGATCCTCCATGAAACTGCTAGGCCGGCGAATCACACTCTGGTTACCCCTGCGATAGTTCCACCAAGACAACTGCGTCTACTTGGGACCAAAGGGTTGCATCCAATTATAGCCCTGTCGGGCCTGCATGCGAGCTCATACATCATCACAGAATGTCAGATGTAATTAATAAGGAATGTATCTCTCACAGTGCCTGTCCCCTATCTCTGTTTTTCACCCCTTGCTTTTTCTGCCTTTTCTACCTGCCTTTTTCTCTTCAATAAATAATGCCATGTGGGGTTAACTATATAAACACCGATGTATAAACGCTAATTGACTCAACCTATGCTAACCCTGTAACAGCTGTTGCGAATGTGTTCTGTATAAATTTAAAAAACAAAAAAACAAAGTACAGATTGCTCAGAATATATACCGGCCGAATTTAAAGTCGAGGCAAGGCACTTCAGTCGGTGATGTCGAGTCTGAAGCTCGCTGCAGCACCACTGCGTGCTAATGATGTTGCTCTGTTTCCTGTATGACGTCAATCACACCAGAAACCGCGCTGCAAGACAGACTGTCAGTAGTCCGCGCGCCACAAATACCAACATAAATTCAATTCTATAGCTAGGGACGCGGAGAATGATAAATACTGCATGCCGAGCTCGGCGCCTATGTGGGTTAAACACGAAGTGGCCACGTGCCCAGCAAGAGCAATGGATACCTGTGAAGTGCAGGCAAGTACTTAGCACTGCAATCATCAGACCCCAGGTACGCATATTCCATACACAAAAGGACTGATATATCGATGTGAAAACTGAAAAAGTAATATACCTATGTCGGAAGTGAGTTTTCTTTTTAAAGTTACATTTTGAAAAACACACGGCTAGCAGGATGTCAGTTTCTCAAACACAAACAGCCTTGATTTATTCAGCCCATGAGTTTTGTTGTTGTTTTTTTTGCAGTTTTATACAGCTCGAACAGGACCCAAAGGGATCAGAGCGCTTTACCTGAGCACCAGTTGCATTACAGACGGACACATACATTTGTTTAGGCACGGAGAGATGAGGTGATTTGCCCAGAATCACAGGATGTTGGAGTCTCCCTGCCGAGACTCGAAACTGGTTCCCCAGCTTCAAGGTCGGCCGCTCTAGCCGTTAAGCCACATCCTCTCCCTAGACTTCTTTTCTCAGGAGATGCTGGTTCCAAGCACATGACCGTGCGAGTAACGCCTGCCATCCCAAACACGCTTTCTTGCAGCGACTGAAATTATGTCAGGGCAATGGGATTCATATTCATTTTAAACATCTCTTCGCCCACAACTTAAAAAACACGCTGCATTTCATTAAATGTCTCTGCAGGCCACGCGGTGATATTCCATTTGTTGACTCGAGGTGTTCCCAGTACTGCTTAGTAACTGGAGCGAGGGGGCAGGCATTACGCTGGTTTGGCCACTTTTACGAATCCCACACTCCAAGTAGGAGTATAATCAACCCCGGCTCTTTGGCCTTAAAGGGAATCAGAAATGATGTATTCACGCCCGCTGCTTTGGAAGCAGACGCACTGCTGAGTGACGTGGCCGGTCGGCTCGTGAAAGGGCACCGCCATGTTAACTGTGGGCAGCAGCAGGGGGTGGGGTTGGAATATATCCCTTCTAATAAAAGGGAACACAGTCAAGAGATGATTAGGAGACAGATGGTGGTACGTCTGCAAGATAGCTCAGTGGGTCAACATGCACGTTAAAGGGATTTGAAGCAGGTTAGAGACGTCAACACAGCCATATAACTATGAACAGCAGCACGCGGGCGTGGGATATGTCCCCTTCTAAAATGAAACACAAGTGCGGCCCCGCGCCGCGAAAGTGAAAGAGTACTCCGGGTTAAAGAAGTGGGAGGGGTGGGGGGAGTGCGATTCCCTTGCGGGAGCGAGCGGCGCCAGGAGCGATAATTGCTACCATATGGCGCCAGCTGCTCGCTCCCGCAAGTGAATCGCCAACCGTGCACGCGTTGCCATTGAAGGCAATGGAACGCGTGCACGTTTTTGGCTGAAAAGCCGAATCGATTGCAAAAGGTCTTTTTGCCTACGCAGCGTATCCGCGCTGCGTAGGCGAGACCTAAAAAGGAAATTGACCCCAACACCCTGGACGAAAACTCTCATGGTTTCAGGGTCAATAGTTTTTATTTTGCATAAACAAATTCCTACTTTGGGTATTTGTTTTTGTAAAACACAAAATAGGGCGGCTGCTCAGCAAACATTCAATGCCTTTACAGTAGCAGTTCTGCTGGTGCCTCCTCCGAAGGTATATAGTTCTCTATATGTGGCATGTGATAGTCCACCAGAGCAGTGAATGTTATTACCTCCACTCCCCTGGGGGACAACAGGTCGCCTGTAAAACTTTAAATCAGGCAGTTAGGACCCGATTTTGAATTTAGCAGTCAGGGTACGCTACCACAACTTGGCAAACTGCCCTGTCTTCCAAACTGGCTGTCCGACCACTCTGTTTAGAGTCAGGTGAACCCTCATGTTTGTGCAAGCAGAGTCCATGCTTATTATGCTGCTGAAAACGATACAATGAAGAAACAACGGAGTTGGGTCCATTGGCGTAAGTACATCTGACTGTCTGCCAGTCGTGGCTGGTGCAGGTAAGCGCAGTGGGGCGGTGAAGCAGGGTAGGCGGGGATAAGTCAACAGACGACGGAATAGGTTTTATTTATTTATGTATTTTATTTTACCATTTCGTCGGCCGCCGCTGCTGTCTGCCCTGTTTGGAGCGGATGGTCTGATGTAATTTTTTTTCTCTTCAGAATCGCCATAAAAAATATGTTAGGCTGTAGTCCACCAGGACAGTAGAGGCTCCTACCTCTGTTCTTCTGTTGGGCAGCGGGCTGCCCGCCAAACTGTACATCAGGCCCGTGGTCCATTATGAGCTGCCTGTTTAGAAATCTTAAAGGGATGAAACAAGTCCCCAGGTCTTCTTCCATGTTTACAAATGTCTGAACAGTCAGATTAAAGGGTTCTCACTGCAAGTGTGCAAGTGTGAATCAACTGCAAGTGTAAGGACATAAGATGCACCAGTGGTTTATCTACATGCTAAATTGGGTGTGTGGAATTTGAAGCTCTTGAATGCACCGGTGTGAAGCAGCATATCAGTCCAGCCAGAAAAAAGAAGTAAGACAAGAATCTGATGCACAGAAGGACGGTCTGCATCCCCGGCTGCAGGATTCAGAAACATAATCCCTTGACCTAGATACAAGAGCCCCACAGACCGAGAGACCTTAGAGGCTCGAGACAGTGAGCTCATTCATCATGGTAAGGTAATCATTTTAACACAGTTGAGGGAAGGCCTTTTATGGCAGTGTCTAAACTAAGACAATGTGATAGAGAGTTTAATAACGGTGAAAGGGCTACAGTAACCACCACGTCATCTACTGGAACTATGAGACAATACCGGACGTTCATATGCCAACGTAAGAAGTTTAGATATAAATGTGCTAAAACGCTGGGTGGAAATGATGCCTACCACAATTCATGACATAGTAATAAAAGGAAGTTGTATCCATAATGTATATATAATCAGGCACAGTCGCCCAGGTCTATATAGGGTACATTCAAATTTCTAGATCGAATTTCAATGCTATACAAATGTAATTATCACCAGGCAATGCTTATTCATTCACAGATGATGTGACAGAAGAGATCATAAATAATTCAAAGGGATGGTTATGTGAATTTTAGACAACCCCATTTGATAGGTAGGGGGCCCATAGATTGGCTCAGCTGACCCAAAAAATAAAAATACAGCGAAAGCTACTGAGAGGAGGGCATAGCAATGCCCGGAGTGAAAACATACATGGCACAGATGCGGTGCATGGTCAAGGGACTCTGTGAAGACGAGAATTAAGCATCTAGTGCACAGCACCTACAAGTTTACCAACTGGGTATTACCAGTGGAAGGTAAAGAATGTCATTATAAACCCTAAGAAATTTACTGAAAAAACGCTGTGATATTATTGCTGTCTGCTATGCTCAAATACTAACTTTTGTTATAAAATTTGAAGGGGTGCTATGATTTACATACAAAACATGAGAACCACCGAAACATGAAAGTTAAGTTAGTGATGCAAAACAGCACACACCTAAGCACTATTTTTTGGGATTTGGGCTGTGATCATAACACTATGACATCACTTCTTCAACTTTTTCTTTTCAGAAACAAGTTGAAAGTCCGACTGAACTTTGGGAATGAACCTGGGATTAGTACGTAGGACTACTCGGTCATCCCTAAACTGTAGAAACGATTCCTGTATTGTCAGAGCCTGAATTTCCCCAACTCTTCTGGCTGATGTCAATGCCAGAAGAAGGGCAACCTTCCATGATAGGAACTTAAGGTCTGTCTTATGTATAGGTTCAAAAGGATGTTTCATGAGTTGTGACAATACTATATTAAGATTCCAGAGAGGTGGCGGAGGCTTGACGGGTGGAAAGATGGGGAATAGGCCTCTCATGAATTGTTTAATGATCCCTTCTGACCATAATGATGGTCCTGAAGATGTCCTCCTAAATCGGAATATAGCAGCTAGATGGACTTCAATCGAGGAGTGTACTAATCTGGATTTTGCTAACAGCAGAAAGTATGGAAGGATCTCATGGGGTGAGGATCGCAAAGGATGGACATTTGAATCCTGACACCATATACAGAATCTGTTCCGTTTCATCTTGTACGCTCTATTAGTGCTTTGTGTCGGGGCATTGGAAAGGACATCTCTACACTCAGATGGGATTTCTAGATGCTGAAATTCACAGTGTTCAGGAGCCATGCCGCTAATCAAAGTGATTTGGAATCTGGATTTAGCACTTATCCCTGGGACATCGTCAGAAGAGATGGAATGGGACACAGAAGAATAGGTTGTCTCTCTGAAAGAAGAAGAAGTTCTGTAAACCAATGTTGACGTGGCCACGATGGGGCTACTAGGGTCATCCTGCAGGGCTCTGCTTTGGTCTTCATGAGCAGCCGTGGCAGGAGGGGAATCGGCAGAAAAGCGTAAGCAAAGATGCCTGACCATGCCATCAAAAATGCATTCCCCCAGGATTCCGGTTGGTGCTGCTAACTTGCAAAGTACCGTCATTTCTTGTTCTGCAATGTCGTAAAGAGGTCCACTGTTGGCCTGCCACATCTGAGAAAAAGACTGTTGAGCGTCTCTTGATGGATCTCCTACTTGTGGTAGGCCAATTTGAGTCTGCTTAATGTGTCTGCTGTTGTGTTCTGATCTCCCGGAAGATTTTCCGCCTTCAGAGAGATTCCGTTCTGCATTACCCACTTCCAGATGCCCTGAGTTTCCTGAGAGAGGGGGAAGGATCGGGTGCCGCCTTGCTTGTTGAGATAATGCATCACCGTTGTGTGGTCTGTTCTGACCGACACAGCCGTGTCCTTATCTTTGGCAAGAATGCCTGCAATGCCAATCTCACTGCCCTGAGATCCAGCAAATTAATGTGAAAATGCTGGTCTTGATGCTGCCAACGGCCACTGACCTGGAGGTCTTGCAGGAAAGCTCGCCGTCCTTCCAGGGAGGCAACGGTGGTGATCACGTGTGGAGCTGGTGTAGTAAGAAAAGAGAGACTAATGGAAATATTCCGACGCCCGGTCCACCAAGAGACGGTGTGATCATACCTGGCGTGACTGTAATGACATCCTCAAAAGAACCTACTGCCTGATGCCATTGCAAATCCAGCTCTTCCTGTAATGGACGCATTCTCAATCTGCAGAAAGGAATAAGAGGGATGCAAGATTACATTGTTCCCAGAAGAGACTTTTAACGGCGAATTGAAAGTGACTTTCTTCTTGTGAATGACCGAGCCAGTGATATTAGTTTCGCTTGCCTCTAGAGAGAGGGAAACGCTTTGTTTATTGTGGTGTCCAATTTTGACCCTACGAAGGTGACGCTTGTGGAAAGGCACAGGGTCGACTTTCCTTCGTTCAGGGTTAGGCCTAGCTTGGCGAACAGTTTTGTACATGCCTCTGTGAATGACTGGACTGCTGAGTGTGAGGATGCCTTGTTTAGCCTGTCATCCGGGTAAGGAAACACTCGATGCCATTGCTTCCTTAGTAAGGCTGCTAGTGGAGCCAAGCATTTGGTGAATATTCTTGGAGCCCATTTTATGCCAAAAGGCAGAACCTTCAATTGGTAATGGCTTCCGGCTATGGCAAATCAAAGGAATTGCCTGTGGGAGGAAAGGATGGGGACGTGAAAATATGCATCTTGTAAGTCTATGGTGGTCATGTGATCCCCTGGGTTTAGGAGTAATATAATGTCCTGAAGAGTGACCATGCGAAAGGACTGGTTTTGAGGTAGGTGTTGAGAGTCCTTAAATCCAGGATCGGACGCCATTGTCTGAAGTTTTCCGTACCAAAAAGAAACAGGAATAGAACCCCTTCCCTCTCTGGGAGTTTGGCACTGGTTCTATTGCTCCTTTTCAGAGCATTGCAAGAATATCCAAATGCAGAAAATGGAGGTGTTTTACTTCTTGTCGACCTGGAGGAGTACAAGGTGGTATATGAAGGAACTCTAAGGTATGGCCGAATTGTATCAGGTTGAGGACCCATCGGTCCGTAGTTATTTCTTGCCACTGATGAAGGTGTAAAGAAATTTGCCCCACCCCCACAAGGAAATCTGTGGATAAGTTGGGAAAAAAATAGCCATAGCCTGAAATCCGTCATTGGCGTTGTGAGATATCTTTTCCCTGACGCCCTGCTCTTCCTCTTGGGGTAGATTTTGAATAAGCCTCTGACTGTGGCTGTCGTTGAACATACTGCGGCCGACATGGTTGGGAAGAGGTGGTGTAGGAGGGATACCTGTACTGCTGATATCCACCTCTATGGGAAGGAAGGCCCCTTCCTCTTGCTTCCCTAAAGGGTACTTTTTGATATTGAAGAGTCCCCAACACCTTCGCCGTGTCGGTGTCTTTCTTTATATTCTGTAGCGCATCGTTGATGTGCTTCCCAAATAACACTTCTCCATCGAATGGAAAGTCAAGAATCCTATTTTGTACTTCTGGCCTAAACGAAGTGGCCCTGAGCCATCCTTGATGGTGCAACACTGCCGCACCTGCTAGCGACTTGAATGCTGTAGCGGCGATATCCATTGCACAATCTATCACCTCCGCAGATGCTCTCTCTCCTTCCTGGAAAACTTTCCTCACCTTCTATTTACTGTCTTCAGGAAGTTGATCCACATATGGAGCCAGGTAACACCGCATTTGTCGATCATATCGACCTGGAATGGCAAGAGCATTGGCTGCTCTGACTATTAGAGCTGACATCGAAGAAAAATGCTTACCAGTGTTATCCAAGCGCCTGCCTTCTCTATCTGGAGTTGTGGTGATGGGCACAGAAGGGTTCTTGGACTTTCTCTGCGCTGCCTGAGAGATTACCGAGTCCGGTTTGGGATGACCCACCAGGCAGGTAGGAACATCCTCCGGAGCCTTGTATTTTTTCTCCAATGTGGATAGCACTGGCATCACTGTCGCTGGCGTTTTCATGACCTTGAGTGCTTCCTCCCATATATGACTTACAATAGGGATAGCTCTCACAGATTTTCTCAAGGGTTCTTTAAAGTCATATAAAAAAACAGTCAGTTTGAGAAGTTGGCATTGGTAAATCAAACCTCTTGGCTGCCCTTTCCGGTAAGTTGTGAAAACCACCAATATCCTCTGGTGGCGAGTCAATGGGTACAGGATAAGAAGAAGAAGGCGTGGGAATGAGGTAGTCATCCTATTCTCGATGTGGATCTCTGAGTTCCCCTCTTCCTGGTCATCATCTGTAGTTTCTGGATCTTGTTGATGAACTGATGGAGGTTCCAACTGTAAATCTTGAATCCTCTTAGGAGTATTTGGGATAGATCGTGGCCAAGGAGCCAATGTAGACTTTTCAGGAGGCGCAGGTGTTGGCGGAAATCTCTTTCTATAGTCAGCAAATACGAATTGCAGGTCTGTTAGCAACGATGATGGCATGCAGACTACCTCTTCTTGATAGTCCCGATGGTATTCCTGCTGAGGAATATAATATTGATGCTCTCCATACTCCTCCTCAAAATCATCCTCTTGGCACTTAACATGCATTTGGGATGGGCTACTCGCGTAACCAAAAAGACCTTCATCCTCATCATCTTCCTCAGAATCCTGCTCTTCCAACAGATGAGATGGCAACAGAGGCGTAACCTTGCTGGGTGAGGTAACTTCTGGTGTAATATGCCATGTTCTAGGTTTCTCTCTCTTTTCTGGTGTTTTTTCCCTCGTCGACGATCCCGTCAACGGTACCGCTGATGACACCACAGTCGGAGAAATGGATACCGGCGGCAATTCCGAAACCATAATCGACGGTATCGTTGCCGTAGATGTTGTCGTTACCGTCGGCGTCGTCATCAGCACTGTCATCGTCGTTGTCGTCGACGTCTTCATAGCCGATGTAAGCGTAGATGTAGTCGTTGTCGTTACCCCCAGCTTCGTCGACAATGATGTCGTCGTCGACAGCTTAATCGACGGTGACGAACATGAAGTCTTCAATGACGACGGAGCCATCTGCACTGGCGTCCACGAAGACACAGCACTTGTCTTCAGTCTATAAGTCGAAGAGTGGCGAACCTCCGTATTCGCCGACGACGATGAGGGCTTTTTTGTTGATGGTCTTGTCGACAATGGACTTTTCGTCACTGGTTTTTCTTCAGGAGGCACAGAGGAAGGCTTCTTAAAAGAGTGCCTGCCCTGAGTGGTTATAGTAGACGGCTCAGAACTAGCCTTTTTTGATTTTCTGTCCCCCGAAGAATGTCCTTTCTCTCCTTTTCAGGTTTGTGAGGAGATTTTGAGGGACTGCATCCATGAGACCCTTGAGAGGTCTTTTTGAGGGCTTTCGTTGGACGCTCGCCAGAAGAATGGGCGTGAGGTGATCTCCTCCTCTTATGTGACCTTCTGGATGATGAAGAGGACGCCTCATCACTGTCCTCACTCGAGATCACTTCTTTTCTGGCTTTAAGTTTCTGGAGCCATATAAGAAGGCGCCCCTCATGATCCCTCAAAGTTTTATTAGAAAAGGTACGACATACCTTACACTCTTATGCCTCATGGTTGGGATACATGCAGTCACTGTGAGGGTCGTCTGTATGAAGTCTTTTCTTAGAGCAGGTGACACAGGCTCAAAAAAGACTCTTTTTTTCCTTATCTGACATTGCTATGTCAGAATCCTGTAAATCAGTACTGAAGAAGATGACACTGCAGTAGAAAATGTTGATTGGAGCAAAGAACTCTATCAAAATTCACTGAAGTAGAAGAAGAAGCTGAGCAGAGCTCAGAGGAGACTCCCTAGCACAACGGGTGGTAGAAAATCTGAGGGTCTAAGGTTCCCTCAGGAGTTTTCTAGAGGGTGAGAGGTCCTGATTGGTTCAGGATTGTCTTTTGGTCTCTTTTACAAAACAATGGAGATAAGTTACAAAACGGAAATGGGCCTTGGCCTGCTTTCTGCTTTGTATTAGCTTTGCATCGCTATTTTGATGTACCGGGGAATCCCATCTCACGACGAGGAATGATTCAAGCATGTAAATCTATGAAAGATCCAATACTGGAGTAACTAACGCCTTTCCAGGGGAGGTGTTAAAGTGGCGCAAGGAGGAGAAATACTTTCATTTCTCCTCATTTTTTGCTCCTTCTATGTGTGCTGCATTCTTCAGCACACATAGAAGGAGCAAAACACCATTAATGATTATTTTTGTGCAGGAAGGTGCAGGGGGGAGCACAGGGGTGCACTGTATTCTTGTAAATACGGCGCATCCCTGCGTTTTTTAAATGATGCAGCTCGGCGCAGCAAAATTGCTTGCGGTGCAGCGCTGCGCTATTTCATTGTAAATATGCCCCTCAGTTTGAGGAGAACACTTATGTTGATATTAAATGGTATTTTTTTGTGCCTGAACTTCACAATCCTGGGTTCGTGTCCACAAAAAGGAAGGTCAGACCCTGCCAATGTGCTGAGTCTGCATATGGTCCATGGATCCTCGTGGAACATTGGAGCAAGTGTTGGACATGTATTTACCACTAAAAATAGTTATTTTATGTAACTTAAAATTGAGTGTTTTATCACTTTCGAACTGAAGCAAAGAAAACACCTTTGATGTGCTGCTGACGATTGTTTTTCGTGATGGTGCTTTTCTGACAACCACAGATAAGCCTTCTTTTGTGGTAGATACCAGCAACATTATTCAAAGTCATGACAGTCCAGAAAATATGGATCCTGAAAAGATACAGTAATGGGATTGCAGGATACAGAAAACACTCACTTCGGATCAGTTGTTTGGAAATGTTCTTGTTAGCTTTGTGACTCTAAGCTGCAAAATACCAGGCAGCTGCCGCATTGGTATATCTCACATGCACAGACATTTGAATGCAAAGCGTTATGTTGCTTATAACAAAGCAAAAGGTATGTGTAGCGGGAGTTGATGGCAGGTTCTCGCATTGGGCCGGCCCTGCGCCATTCCTTGGTGTAGCCAACTCCCACTGCGCCAATCCCTAAGCTGGGTGCACCGGTGGCTGGACAAAGGGCATGTCTTTGGCCCAGCTGTGTACCCACCCCAGAATGAGACAATTGTTGTTGCACATGACCAAAGGTCATCCATGTGGTCACCCTTCGCTGTGGTTTGTCAAGGCCTGTGAAATCAAAAACTTGGTGGTTCCTCTGACTCTACATGAGACAAGGGAACTGTGAATCGTTGGTCAGGAAAACTGAGTTTTTTTGGTGGGTTACCCTCATACCACCCATTAATAAATGATGCCCCAAGTCATTTAGAACCCACCCAGGAGCTGAATGCAGGGAGTGAGTGGCCTAAGCGCAGCCACTGACTCGAAAGACTAGAAAGAACACCTGAGAGCATCACCTGAAAAAATACACATGGACTGTGGCAGCATGATACTTTTAGAGAAGCCCCTTTGGAAACACTAGTTTAGTTATGGAGTCTCCTTCATTCAACACATACATCAAGAGCCTCAAACACTACCTGCACCCCAAACACCACAGCTCTGGATATCCAGCACCTACCCAAAGCTCAACCAAATCAATACAAAATTCCTGCTATTTGCCAAGAAAAAAAGCAACACTTAGTCAAACCTGGCTCAACAGCATTAACTTATACAGATTCAAACCCTAACTTTTACCAAATGCCAACCAAGTCACTTGTATTCCCCAGGGCATTAATCTCACTATAAGAATCATATAGCAAATACAATTCATCCAGCCTGACTATCTCTACTAAAGAAAGTGAAACTGTTTCTCCTAGAAAGCAAATTCAGAACTGCTGTTCAAGCCCTTGTTTACTCTCGCATGTGGCAATAACCAGCTCCGGGCCTCCCATTCTTTACCAGACCTCCTTTAAACGAATTCTATACACCACAGCACTACTCATCAAGAGCCTGAAAAAATATAACCACATCATCGAAATCCTGATGGAAATCCACTGACTGGTGACCAGTACACCACCATCGGCCTGATAATCTCACCATTTCCGGAGGCTCATCGCACACCTGCAGCCAGGACAGCATCAGTCTGGAGACAAAAAAGTGTAATAAAGAAAAAAACAAGGCAACAGATCTTTTTCTATACACCCAGGATGTGGAATGACCTCTCCAGATTCATACATGCCTGCCAAACCGTGCTCTTATTTAGGAGAGTTGATTTGATGGCACACCTCTGTAAAGAACACTTATTCATGAGGTAGTAACAGTTCAATTCCGCTCGCAGAATTCCACTACCCCTCCAATCATTTGTTGATTGGAGGAGTAGCCTTTGACTCTGTACAGTGCTCTGATACCTTTCAGTTAGGTTCACACTAAATAAATACCATGTAAACACATATACTTACATATGGAGAAAACCTCTGCTCATCCCTAGTGAAACATACATTAACCACTACATCCCAGAGAAGCAAAGCAAGAAAAACGAGGCTTCACGTACTGATAATCCAAGTAAAAAAGCGCAAATTGTGAATAACAATAATTCACAATGCACAAGTTACTTATCTCTGGTAACGTCTTATCTGGTAGAGACTCTATCTAGTCGCAGATTCCTTACCATAGAATTATCCCCAGGCGACAGACTGGATCTGGAAATTTTTCTTAAGCAGTACCCCTGTGAGCCAGTAGGTGGCATCGTTCTGTTCCACGTGGCGTCATCAGCATTGTCTGCCAGAGGTGACGTGCGCAGTGTCTATATTGGTACAACCTCAGCGCACTGACGTCAGTTAATTGTCACGACTTTTCACGCTAGAAGCGATGAGACACAAATTACACTGACAACTGGTGTGGAAAACTAGGGCCCTGAAAGGGGAAAGCCATGTCCCTAGAAATCTGTTTGCATAGCGGGGAATATGAGTGGGTCAGTAAGGAATCTGCGGCTAGAGTACCAGATAAGGCGTTACAGAAGGTAAGTAAACTGTTCATCTGATAGAGACTTCTAGCCGTAGATTCCTTACCTTAGAATAGATACCAAGCAATATCTCCCCGGAGGTGGGTCTGCAGACCAATTTCACATGAGGAAGTCTTGCAGGACCAAACGTGCGAAATGCCCATCCCTACGGACCTGGCTGTGCAGGCAGTAGTGCTTGGTAAACGTGTGCAGGGAAGCACATGTTGGCAAATGACAGATGTTTAGGACTGGAGCTCTGCGTGCTAACGCAGAGGTAGCAGCTTTAGCTCTGGTGGAATGAGCAAGCTAACCCTCAGGGGTTGCTTCTTAGCCAATGCGTAGCAGATTTTGACACAGAGCACGATCCATCGTGAGATGACCCTCTTCTGTACGGCCCATCCTTTCTTCACTCCGACATACTCCAAGAAGTGTTGGTTGCTTTTTAGCCAATTCGTAGCACATTTTGATACAAAGCACGATCCATCGTGAGATGGTCCTATTCTGTACAGCCCGTCCTTTTTTCACTCCGACCTACTCCACAAAGAGTTAGTCATCCACCTGGAACTCTTGTGTGTGATCAAGGTAGAACGACAACACTCTTTTTGGGTCCAGATGATGAAGTCGCTCCCCTTCCTTGGAGGGGTGAGGCGGAGGGTAAAAACTGGGCAGAGTGATGGATTGTCCTCTGAGAAAGGAGTGACCATTTTCAGGAGAAAGGAAGCTCTCGTATGAAGCCACAGTTTGTCTGAAGAGATGTTCAGATAAGGAGGATTAGAGGACAAGGCCTGAAGCTCATTGACCCTCCGGGCAGATGTTATACCACAAGAAAGGCCGTCTTGATGGTAAGGAGCCTGAGTGGACAGTTGACACAGGGTCCACAACCCTACCCTGCCCTGTTTGTTGCAGTACCACATGGCAGTGGTGTTGTCCGTGAACACCTGCACTAGCCTTCCCTTGATGGATGGTTGAAAGTTTTTCAGTGCCATCGGATCGCCCAGAGCTCCAACAGATTGATGTGGAGTCCGGATTCCCCTGGAGACCAGAGGCCTCTGATCTCCACCTCTCTCATAGGGCTTCCCCATCCCAGGAGTGACAACGTGGTCACTACTGTCAGATCTGGTTGGGGAAAGGGGGGGGGGGTCTGGCACCAAGGCAAATCCTGCGAAGTTCCCTCTGAGTTCTGGACCATGTCGGAGAGTTTTCCCTGATGCTGCAGCCACTGGAACTTCAGACCCCACTGCAGAGCCCGCATATGCCAACAGGCATGTGTCACAAGCAGGATGCATAAGACCCAGCAACCTCAGAGTGAGTCTCACCGAAATCCAGGATAGAGTCTGAAACATCGGTATCATAGCCTGAATATGTGGGAAAGGTGTGGCGCAGCGACCAGGGCGGCTGACTCCGTAGCACGGGGCTCACAGTTCGATTCACGGCGCCGGCGGCAACTCAGCCCAGCACCCTGTGACTCTGGGCAATAGCTCGCTTAATCTCCCCGACGGCCCTCAGTGCCTTGAGACCCTTAGGGGTGATTAGTTTGCGCTTTACAAATACCGGGTTACGGGTTTACCGGGTTACTAATATCCTGGACTTGCTTTTCGGGAGGTACCATCTCCAGAACAGCTCTGGTTAAAAGGAGCGTTTGAGAGTGATTCAGGTATGACTTTGGCATGTTGATAGTGAACCCCTGTGAATGCAGGAGGTCCACCATAGTCTGGAGGTGGGAGACGACAGCCTGAGGCAAGCCTGCCTTCAACAGCCAGTCGTTGAGATAGGGGAAGACTGACAACCCTTATCTCCGCAGATGAGCTGCAACCACCACCATCACCTTGGTGAACACCTGAGGGTCGCTGGCAAGACCAAAGGGGAGCATGTCGAACTGAAAGTGCTTGTGACCCACCGTGAACGGCAGGTAACGTCTATGGGCGGACAGGACGGGGATGTGAAAATTCCGTCCTGCAAGTTAACTGCTACCATCCATTATCCTGGGTCCAGGGAAGACAGGACCTGAGCGAGAGTGAGCATTTTGAACTTCTCTTTCTTGAGGAAGAAATTGAGAGAGCGCAAGTTGAGGATAGGACGAAGACCTCCATCCTTCTTGGGTACCATAAAGTAGAGGGAATAACAACCACAATCCACTTCTGGCGTCGGCACCCTCTATGGCTTTCTTGGCCAAAAGAGCCGTCACTTCTTCGTGGAGAAGGGGAAGATGGCCTGCTGTCAGCCTTTCACAAGTAGGTGGCATGGAGGGAGGGTTAGACTCGAAGGAGAGGGAGTAGCCTCTTTGGACGATCTGCAAACCCCACCTGTCTGATGCTATGGACCGCCAGTGGGGCAGGTGATGGTGAATCCTGCCACCCACTTGGTGTCCATGATGGTAACAGATGCAAAAACAACAGTTGATGGACAGAATGCAGAACAATGTCATACATTCACCCCAGTACAGAGATCTGGGCCTAAATCCATCGTTTTTTGCTCACCATGCCATTCCAGTTTGAACCCAGCCATATGCAAATCAGTCTTGACCCTGTGCCTCATGGGAACAGTCCAGCCCGAACTGCCAAGCCAGGTCCTCCCTGGACTGGAAACAAGCATCCTAGGACCGGTTTCGGGGTTTCACCCCTCTTCGGCCAGGATAGCTTGACTCCAGTGGCATGGAGAGCACGGGACCCACGTCTGGGCATACCCGTCCCACTCGGGGTGACAAATGCAAAAACAACAGTTGATGGACAGAATGCAGAACAATGTCATACATTCACCCCAGTACAGAGATCTGGGCCTAAATCCATCGTCACAGGGTCAGACTGATTTGCATATGGCCATGTCTGAACTAGGGTGGTGGAGTGAGCTAAAGAATGATGATGGATTAAACCCAGATCAGTTGACTGGGGGTGAGTGTTTGATTTGCTCAAGCGCTCCGTCCATCATCCCCTTTGGTATTGCCATGATGGTAACAGGGCAGATTTGAGGGTTTGGAGGCTGTGACTGGCCGGGGTGGGAGTGGGGGGTATGTGGTGGACTGACCCAACCGCTGGTTGCCCGATCCACGGAGCCGGTAGGTACTGCATCCTCGGCCACGCAGAGGCTGTGATGCTTGCACGCCACGGTGGCTGGGCGGGTACAGATGCAGCGGAAAGCCCCTTCCGTGGCCGCAAAAGGCAGATTGGGGGTGGCAAGGGGCAATGGAAAGCCCCAAGGACCTGGCCATAGCCCTGCTCCCCTTAAAGCACTCCAGTGCTGAATCCTCCTTGTCACCGAAGAGATGGGAGCCATCAAAGGGCATGTCCATAAGCGATGCTTAGACATCAACCGAAAAACCAGTCATCCTCAACCAGGCGTGACATCGTAAAGCCACTGTCGAAGAAACTGCTCTGCCCAGTGAGTCGGTCATATCTGTCTAGTCCACATCAAATCATGAACTTTGCTGCAACACTCCTGTTGGCAACAGCCTGGGAGAGTACCGTCTGGGCCTCCTCCGGGACCGTTGGCAGCACCTGAGGAACCATATTCCACAGAGCATGGGAATAGCGGCCCAAAAGGTACTCAGTGTTCATGGACTGCAGTGCCAGGCTGGTGGATGAAAATATCTTCTTGCAGAAGTTATCCAGCCTCTTGGATTCCTGACCCAGCTAGCTGGGAATATGCAAGGATTTACGAGGGCAGTGAAAGCTTGGACCACCAAGCTATCCGGGGTGGGGTGTTGGGTGGGGAAATTTTAGTCCTCAGGTGCAGGGCGGTTGTGGCGGACAATCATCCTGTTTACAGGAGCCCCTGTGCTGGGCTTGAGCTAAGTCCCAAGCTGGACGTCAGTAAGTGCCTCATTAAAAGGGAGAAGCGATTCTGATGGTGCACTCCTGGCTGAAACACTTTAGTCAAGACATTTGTCTTGACTGTCACCGAGGGCAAGCTAAGGTCCAGGACCTCAGCCGCCCTCCTCACCACCATTGCAAAGGAAGCTCCCTCCTCAATAGTCATGGTAGGGGGAGAAAGCATGCCAGTATCTGGAGAAGTGTCCAGTTCACTGGCTTCACCCAGATCCTCACACCAGTCCAAAGTATCATAAGGCTGGTATTCTTCAGGGTCCAGCGACTCTTCCCATTCCTCCCTAAGTTCTAGCCTCTAAGAATAGGGCTCAGGCTCCGGCCTGGAAGTCATAGCTCCAGTCGACATCAGGTGACGCCCCTCCGGCTCCATGTTGGGGATTTAAATGGCGATGGCGCCGCTGGTGGGTGCCAGCAGCATGGAAGCGTTGGCCTCGGGACTGGCGCCGGGGAAGGTCAAGATGACATAACCAGGCTGATCTGGATCCATCTGTGAATCCCTGGGGCCCTAATGGCACCAGAGCTGCCAGCGTGAATCCAGTTGGCCGCACTGGAGGAAACTGGCTGTCTAAATATGAGGTGCATAGCCTCATAAAATTATGTCAGCTGTGTAGGGGTCGCTCTGGCTCCTGGAAAGTCTGGGAGCCGCGTAGTCAGCCCACATGATGCCTTAAACGCGGAGCCAGACCTTGAGCAACACTGCCTCGTCTTGGATGACATTCCTGCCATACCAGGAAAAAAAAAAAAAAAAAAACTTTGACAAAACATCAAATAAAGTTAGTCAAAAACTGACTAAGGGGTAGCTCTTCCCAGATCTGCACTGACTGGTACAGAAAGAAAAGAACTGACATCAGCGCGCTGCGGTGGCACCTATATAGGCACCGCGCATGTCACTTCCGGGTGGGATGACGCCACGCGGAGTCAAACAATGCCAGCTACCTATAGTCTAGTATGTAACATTCTTTATTTGGTTTTGAACCAAACCATAAAACCATACATACATATATTAACAATAGAAATCCTGAAACACATTACATAAGCGCAAACCATCAACCAATACAGCTATCTTTTTTTAAATACAGCCCATTTTCCAAAGAAGGAAAACAGGATGCGTTAGAAACCTTTAATAAGCATTTTTTAGGAGTAGACAGTGGTCACAAGGACTACTTGCTGCTCCTAAAAATGTTTTTGTCCACATTTACAAAAAAGAAGGAGTCTCTTGATGACTTTTTCCAGTGTGTGACTATCTTACCAACTCCTTTGAGGAGGGGGTAAAATATTAAATGTTTTGCAACCGGATTTTGGTCGCAAAACATTAATACATAACTTAAGGAATTGGTATTTGAAAGGGACGCCCTTTACACGTCTCTTCCAAATATCAGTTTGGTATTTAATCGCATAAAAAAGCCATTTTGTGGTCACAAACGTTCCTAATTGACCTTTACAACCTTAAAATTGCTTTGTACATGAGGCCCTAAGACCAGAGAAGATGCATGGAAGGAAACCAGAACCTGATGAACCCTTAGTATCATAGCCATGGAGCCAGGGTGCAATAAAGCATGTCAGTAAAATGCCTATTTCCTGGGCCTCTAGTATACCATATCCTTCTGATACAGGCAAGTTCATGCGGAAACTTTTTTAGAGGGGACGGAGATTAATGGCAATATGGGATAATAATGAGCCACTGCACTATTTATATGGCTCACAAGTCCCTGTCAGCCCAGGAGATTTAGTATTGGCACCACCTACTCTGATTTTGTCCTTTGTAATCATGTTAAAAGGAAGCTGACTTGAGCATCCTGTTTAACTGTTCCAAGCCTCACATGGCATCCAATAGCATATTGGTCCTTATCATGCCCACTTAAAGCCCTGTGTGCACCCATATTAAGAAGTAGGCAAGATTTACTGCAGAAGATTTAACCCTGTCTCAGAGGAACACATTAGAGAGTGGACAGGTTCCTCATCAATTTGGCATAGTGACAACAGCCCTAAATCTCCTTCTTCGGAGCTGTCCTAAGTTTGCTCTCTGACAAGACACTTTCCTTTCCTATGATTGTACAGCCACTGGATTCTTGTCTTACCCAAGATATCTCAAGGACTTTTCTATTCGCCTCAACCACTTCCAGGAAGTTTTGGATTAGACTACAATTTACAGAAAATAAGAAAATATGAAGGCAACTCACAGTGGGGAGCACACAACACAGGCCTAAAATGTTCTCAGACACGATGTCTCTAAAAAACAGGAACTCTTGAGACTTACAATCACCTAACATCTTAAGTGGTGCTTCGAACCTCAGTTTACAACGATTAACACAAAGGGGAAGATAAATAATCATAACATTAAAACACGTCAATCGTGTAAGAAGTACAAGAAAGCCTACTTTGCACGTGATCAAGGTATTTACAGCTCCTTTTTGAAGAAGATGGCTGCCAGGCGTAAACGAGAAGGGTACAAATAATGTGAAACATATTTCCAGGCCATATGCCTCCTCTAATGAGGCAGCTGACGGCGGAGCTTCAGGAGCCGCTGAAAACCCAGAGATCTCGGCCAAGCTTTCAACGTCAGCTTTAAGCTTATGGGGATTCCGAAAATGTTTTCCTTCGCTGCCAAATTATTTATGTTAACTGCGGAATATGAAAAGGAAGCTGGCGGATCACATTTAAATCGACTTTGTTCTCTGCTTTGACTGCTTTGCTGCCAGGGGAGATAATGGGAGCTTTGCGTCAAAGGCACGTGTGCTCTTCCATTGCTGTCGTGAATGCATGAATTAGTCAAGTCAGTAGCTTTTTCAGTATAATTCACTGTTGAGACATTAAAATAGCTTACCAAACATCAAACGTTATGTTGTCAGTGATCATAGATCTTGATCAAGGCATCCGTCAGCTGTCATCACGTCAGCTTTGGGGCGGGTTGGTGATAAATTACTATTAATAGCCAATTTACAAATGAGCAATCATGGTTCCTAATTATGTATCATGGATGGCAGACATATACACCACGGATTATGTTTTTAGTACAGATTTATCCTTTGGTTCGTTTGTGTCCAACATCGCTCAACCCCCAGGTGGCTAGTAAAGGACCACTGGGATTATGCTTCAATAAAGGACCTAATTTTCTGGCATGGTTGTCTAAAACGGCAAGCACATTTTTTGGCACTGTCATCTCCCTATTTGGCATGCTACCATTCTCAATGTAGAATGATTCCAAATACACGCACTCTACAAAGAGTTCTTAAGGAAGAAAAGATCCTATAGGAAATGTTACTCACCAACAGATAATGATGTTGCCTTGCATGGAAGCAGGAGGACACTTTTTTTTTTAAATAACACAGCCCCTTCCAACTTTCTGAGTTAAACAGTTTGTGCAAATGCAGAATACTGCACCCAGCACAAAACTTGTAAGATTTGCATATTCCTGTAAAAAAAGGTGAGTCTCTTTTTATTCTGCTCATTTTAGTTAGGCTGTAGAACTGGTGTTCAGATTTAGGATTACCCTGTTTTCACGCTATGAACCTCCGGACTCACCTATTTCCAATAAGAAACCCCCAGCAAAACAGCAATATTGTAAGAGTATCACTAGAAGGCACTATAAGATTGAAGCACCAGGCCTTAAAATGAGAAAGTAAAATGTTTCATGTTTCTGTACTCCACATGCCTTCATGAAATCACTGTCGGGTTGATATCCATGTCAATGGTTTGATTTGAATTTGAGCAAATAATGAATAATGTTTCTCCTCTATCTGCATAGGAAGTGAAATCACTGTATTTTCTATCATCCGTTTGCATATTAAGTGACATCACTTCCTATCTTCTCCCTACTTCAGTCAACTCTTCAGGGCATCCCATCTCCAGGGCTTTCGGAATTCTTTATTGACCTTTAGATTAATTAAAATCTTTACAGTAAAATGTGCGATGCTGTCCCCCCCCCCTCCCCACACCCACCAGTCTCTTAAGTCCTTGGAACAGCAATGGTCCCCTGGCCCGCATGAGCTCTTAAGTCAAAGTTATTTGCACTTACAGGTGGAAAAAAAGCTTCAGCTGCGAGAATTATTTGTTGGTGTGGACGTCTTCTCCTATACAGTTAGTTAAATATCATAAAATAAGGCGAGTCTCCTCAAGTTAGGCTAGTACTGTGAAACCCTGCATGAGGCCTAGCGTGACCTAAGGACTTGTGAGTGGACTGGGACTCTGACCAAGATTAAGTGAGCTGGTGGACAAAGAGGCCCTTGCAATGCATATCATCTATGCCTAAGAGGGATATACTGTGCAAAAAGCTAAAAAAGTTTAAAAAAAGATAAAGTGCAAAGAGTGCTGATTTAAAGTGATGTGTGCTCTCCCCTCAAGGCCTGTTGATTATTCTGTAGCAGCTCAGTAAACACAGACCAGTAGATGTTAGAGGCTTGAAAGTCAGGAATGAGTAAACTGGACTAATAGATTAATAGATGGTGGCCCTTGTTGTGCTCCCCCTTATGACCTGTCAGAGACCTACCTTGCTACCCCCTTAAAGGAATGAAGTGCACAGTGCTAGCAAAAGTGTGCAATAGTTAGCCTGTCATAGGAATAGCTTTAGTCTGTAGCGACTCGTTAAGAGCAATTCTGATTAGATTCGTCAACTTCCCCAGTCTGGCTAAGCTGCGTGCCATGGTTTCAGTAAAACACAGGTCCGAAGCCTCCCTGCAAGTCCTGACTCCCTTTGCCCTAAAGATAGGGCGAAGCAGGCGATGTCGATCATCGGCCAGTTTGGGGCAGCAGCACAGAAGAAGCAGCCAAGAATCTTTGCAGTAAAAACATAGTCTGCACGAGACCACTTCCCCCTTATGTGCCCAGGCTGGATTAAAATCTGTGATTCGTAGCACAGAGTCTCATGTAGAGTATTTTCTTCCGGGTCTGTGCTGTCAAGGCATCGCAAAAATAAGTTTGACCTTTCCCCAGGATGTATGTCATTTCCAGTGGCTCTGTAATGGAGCTGGGGCGGAAGGTTGCAGAGTCTTTTTCAAACGATGTTACCAATACCTGTTTGTTCACTGCTTTTTTCCAAGTGGATAGAGGAATGTCAGGTGATTGCAGGCTTACTACTTCAATCTTCAAGGTGTCAATTGCCTGGCCAAGGCCGGAGTGCCAGAAGGAACCCTCCTCCTCAAAAATTAACCTCAATTGGTGTTTGAGTCTGTCTGCTGGGGCTCTCGAGATCCTGATGAAGAGTTTTATTAGGTCCCCCTGGCAAGCCAAGTCCGGCCTGCCAAGACCGAGCTCCAGCCTCAACCTTGCTTTTCTGGTGTGCCGTGGCGCTAGCAATACTGACTTATATGCCTTGACCTGTGCAGTAATTAAGGACCTATCCAGGGCTCCAGGAAAGGCCAGATGACCGTAGCTGATGGCAGTATCAGTTTTGCTTTTAAGACTGTCAGCATTGGCTCAGCAGTAGAACTTAGCAGGCGGTAGCTCAGTTGTTTCAGTATGTGGATGACACTGGTGGCCTTTGTGCTAAGGTGTTTTTGGTGGGTGGTCAAATTGGCCCTTTCTGAAAACCAGACCCCGAGGTAGTTGTAAGCTGTTACTGTACCAATTTGCAGATCTCCCAGTTGCCAGTGAGCTTGCATTTTGTATGGGTATTTTCCAAACACTACTACCTTGGTTTTACTCTGATTGACCAGGAGGTGGTTCTCCTGGTTATAGCGTTCAAGCACAATGAGGGCTCTCTGGAGGCCCACCCTGGTATGGTCCATTATTGCTGTGCCAATCGCGTATTGCAGGATAGGGAGTCTTACCCTACCCAGTCTCGGAGCTACTAAACTGGTGCCTTGGAGGGCGACCCCCAAGTCTGCAGTGTAGAGGTTGAAAAGGAAGGGGGGAAAAACACAGTCCTGTATGAGCCCATTGATGTGGGGACTCTAGAGGTTACTGTGTTAGGGCTTGTTTTGACCTGGACCCATGTCCCCTGATATAGAGATGTAATTGCCTTCAGGAGTTTGGGCGGAATCCCCCAGGTGGTCAGTTTCCCCCATAGTCTGCCACGGTCCATCCTATCAAAAGCGGTGCTGTAATCAATAAAGCAGCAGAACAGTGGCAGGTGCTTCTTCTTGACCGCTTGTGTGGATAAATATGGCAGCACTATAATGTTATCCATAGTTGAGGAGTGTGGCCTGAATCTACACTGAAAAGACGGGATATCTTTTTCTTTTACCCATGACTCCAGCTCCTTCATGAGTATTCGTGTGTATGCCTTTGCTTCTAGATCGAGAAGGGCAACAAGCCTGTAATTTGATGGCTCGGAGCGGTCACCTTTTTTGTGAATGGGAAAGAGTATGGAGCCCTCCAGCAGTCCAGCGTCATTGCAGTGATAAAAGCATGGTTAAAAAGGGGGGGTTAAGATTGATGCCCAGAAGACCTGTGCTGTTTTAAATACTGGCACAGGGATTCCATTTGGCCCAGGTACTCCATTATTTCTCATTTTATTGATGATCTCTATGACTTCGCCGTCATTTGTTAGCGTGCCTTGGGTGTAGTCTACTTCCGGGTCTGGTTTCAGTGGTACCTTTGTCCGGTGGGTCTGTCGGATATAGATGTTTGACGTAACTTCTCCAGTTACATTTGGCTACCCCATTCTCCTTTGTCGCTCCTCGGTTGCTGAGCTGGTTAATGTGCCTCCACAGTCTGGACTGGTTCTTTTCTTTCAACAGGGAAAACACTTTGAGCCATTCTTTGTTGATGTGCTCCCTTTTGATCTCCCATATTTTCTTTTTGAAAGCTGACCTCAGGGCTGTGATAGAGCAGCCGTCGATTAATTTCCCCCCTATTTTCTTGGCTTCCAGGGCCCTATGGAGAGCGCGTTTGCAATTGATTAAGTCCTTAGGACGGTGGGGAGCACCTGATGTCATTGCAGGTTTGTTGCTCAAGATCTTATGTTGTGCGTTTCCCAGTTTCTGTTGAAACTCTGCAATGATGGCCTCCCAGTTACTTATTAGTGAGGCTGGAGTTGATGGATTTGTGTCTTGCTTTCTCTTTTCCACCCACGCTAACAAGTTGTCCCCATTTTTGCTGCCCATTCTATCCTTTGGAGTACCTTGTACCACTCTTCTCCTGTGGTTTCCCCTATCACTTGGAGGGGGGCTGCTGTGGGGACTGCTAATTGCAAGGTGGCCCGCAAGAGCCTGTGATTACTTTCGGCCCTGTCACTAATTTCGAAATCTATTAATCTGGCTGCAATAGTTTTGCTGGCTAAGATGTAGTCGATTGTAGACGCGTTACTAAAGGTTGGTTTCGGGCGCCAGGAGGGAGCGCCAGGTCCCTTTAATGAGTGGGTCGAGCATAGCTTGTGGTTTTTGAGGAGGGTAAGAAGGGGTTCGGTCTGGCCCCTGCACCTGGGTAAAACTTTTATGCTGTCTAGATCCCTCAAGTTGAAATCACCAGCTATGATTGCCTGATGGAATTCATATTTGGTCAGAAGGTCATCTAATGTTCTTGTTAGAGATTCCAAGAGTTCCTTCTTATTAATCTGTGCTGGGTTGATATAACAGTTTATTAGCAGTAGGCAAAGGTGTTGAGAGTTAAGCATCGGGCCTTTAATTAGTAAGACTTGAATCTCAGGTGCTTTAGTGCATATTTCCGTAGCTACAAGTTTGCATGCGTGTTTTAAAAAGGCAGAGAGTCCTCCAGAAGGCCGGCCAAAGATGTTCCGTTTGGTAGCTGCTGCGTGAGATTCGTAGAACCCTGCCAAGGATGTGGTGTTCATGGCCCAGGTCTCCTGGAAACACAATATGTCACCATTAGCTAGAAAATCCTGTATTGGCTCTTCCTTGGAGATTTTCCTAATCCCTGCAATATTGCAGGAGATTATTGACAGTTGTTGATGGTCCGAGATTACGTCCCTTTCCCCGTCTCTGATGAACTGGCTATTGCTATTTTTAGGGATGCTGCCGCTGTAATCTTTGGGCTACTGTGGGAGCAGGAACAAATTGGCATAAATGTGCAGCGCGTTGGTTGTTACAAAATGTGACCCTAATGTTGGTAGGGGGACTTGGGCTTATTTGGCTGCTGCTGGCGACTTTAAAACTGTTAGTGCACGGCAGAACTGAGGGGACCCCTTTCTCCCCATGGGTGGGAGTAAGGAAGCGCGGGTATTTCATCTGCCGGGGGGCTGAGCATCTATGCCCCAATCTGCTAGCTGTTGCGATTCTCCCAGTACTGTAAGTTGAAGTCGCAGTTGGCGAAATCCCACTGGGGTCGAATCTTCGTGGGTGTCCCCATGGAGTTTCAAGAATCTGACCCATTCCAGATCGTCTGAAGAAATTTGTGCAAGGGATGCTACATGTTTAAATAGGCAAAGAATATTGCTCCTGTTCAAGATATCATGCTGGCCCTTGATGTAGTATCTAGGAGTGAGTCCTACCTCACAGATGCAGGGGGTTTCATCGGAGGTTAAAGCTTCTCCTATTCCTTGACCCTGATCTTGAGGGCTGGTTGGAAGGCCAGAACTTAATGGAGCTTTTAAACATTACCATGTTGATGGCCGGTTGCCCTACCTGGTATGCTCATCGGACTTTCCTTCCTTGTCCGTCCCAGCTGTGGATGCATGATAGGCCCTTCGGGCTTGCTGCCACTTCGGCCTTTAAGGTAGTGAGTGCTGATGCCTGGTTACTGACGTCCACCTTTAAGAGGCGTATCCCCACTGGTTCCTTAGGCCCGAGGTTTCAATTTAATCTGTGGGTGACCTGGGGGCCCTGTGTGTTACTGTGAAGGGGCGGGGCTAGTGGCCCTTGAATCTTTATGTCTTTCAATGCCCCTGGCTTAGCCCCCTGTTTGACTGCAAACAATGGGTAAAACTGCCTTTCTTTGATTTCGATTCGTGGGGTGGGTTGGATCACAGTGAGTGGTTGCATTGACCTCCTGTTAGCGTTGGTCTTTTTTTTACCGTTTTCTCAGCTTTTTCTTGGCTCTCCTTGATAGAGGGGCGTCTAGTGTGGCCGGAATAGTTGGTGCTACTAAGCCTTGGCTATTCCTTATGAACACTTTCCCTTCGCTGGTGCTGGCCCTCAATTGGCCCGGTGTAACTACAAGCAGTGGCACGGGGCTCTGGGGCTCTTGAATGGTATCGTACTTCAGGTCAGCCTTAGTTTGGGGCCTTGAGGGGAGTTCATCTTTGCCACTTGGGCCAAGCTAGGGTCGCTCGGTGCTATTAAGCTGGTAGTTATTTTGGTGGATGCCGATGTACTCTCACGCCCCCTGGCTATCTCAACTATGTCCCCAAGAATCTCTGGGAGAGTGGCCCACTTGTCGATGATTGCTGCACATGCGCATGAGTAGGATTTTGTATCCAGGTTCCTAAGAATATTTTCTTCCATTGCCTCCATCCTGCTGCTTAGATTTACTAGGCACTGCACTATCGATTGCAGAAGGTCTATTTGGACCTCCATTTTGTGGACTGCCATAATAGGGCTCTGGCTAAGGTGTTTTTGTGCTTCATTTGTGGCTGTCAATCACAGATCTTCCTTGTCGTTAAGTGATTAGATCTCTAGCAGTGTTTCCCTTACATCCGCCAACTTCCCAAACAAGTTTGGAGTTAGTTCAAGAGTTCTTTCTATTTTTAGCCCCAGATTTTGGAGGAAAGAGGCTGTGAAGTCCCACACTGCAGTGGAGTCGGCCGTAAGGCCGCAAATGGGTGAATCGGGCCTTGAGGTGGCTGGCGGTGTTTCCAGCTTTGCATTTTCTGGGCCGGGTCAACCGTGCCAGTGAATTTGCACAGCGATGACTTGTTCTCCTTCCTCTTTGTTAGGAGCCACCTTGCCGCTCCCCGGATTATGTGTGTTCTTTACATTTAGAGATTCGGACTCCCTTGCGAAACAGGGATAATGTTACAGACATTGCTCCCTTGGCTGCCCATAAAAGAGCCCGGTTCTGATGCCCCCCACTCCCCGGGGCATAAGTATGATCTCCTCTTTTGGATGGGCGAACTAGGGGGGGGTGAGTGTTGGTTGTACTTAAACTGAGACCTGCCCCTGAAAATAGGGCTTCAGACCCTTCGTTTCCTCCTCCATTGGGAGGTCCGGGGTTGATCTTGGGCTTCTGTTTTTTGGGAAAAACAGCATGACCAGACCCCGTTGGGAAGAGTTTGGTGATTGCTTGTTTGGTGGGTGTGGCTGGGCTGTGCTCCTTGTGACCCTTTTGATTGTTAGGGGAGAGGCTTCCCTTTCTTCAAAGTCCGTGACTGATCGACAAGTAGTCCTCTTTTTGGGCCCCATTGAACTGGAGCCACCAGATTTTTGTGGAAGGCAGTAGGGAGGTTTCCGTGCTTTTAAAAATCGGTGGACACCCCTGGGCTTGTCAGGTATGGAGGCTCTTGTGTCTTCCTGTGGCCTCCTGGTGCTGCCAGTAGACTTGGCGGCCCCTCCTGTGGGGTTCTGATGACCTTCGACCGTCTGGACACTCTGGACTTCGCTGGACTTCGACTGGGCCCGACTTCGTCTCCCTTCGCTGGACTTCGACTGGGCCCTACTTCGTCTCCCTTTCCGTCCAAAGCATCGTCTGTGCCCGTGCACCATACAGGCTCCGTGCAGGACCTGTGGAGCATCAAGGACAGACTGGTCAGTTGCGTTACGGTGCCTGCAAATGCAGGGGAGTGACTCCTTCAACCAAAGAGAGATTCTACAGCTGTACTTGATGCTCCACAGGTCCTGCACGGAGCCTGTATGGTGCACGGGCACAGACGATGCTTTGGACGGAGAGGGAGACGAAATTGGGCCCAGTCGAAGTCCAGCGAAGTCCAGAGTGTCCAGATGGTCGAAGGTCAGTGGTTTCTTGTTCAGAATCTTGTCCACGTCGAATCTAGGGTCCCACAGCCAGGTAAGCCCTTTTGTACCCACAGGAGAGGGTTGGACAGATTCAGGGGACCCTCCCAGGGGAGGGTCAGGACAGGGGGGAGTTTACTCCCATGTCCTTTGTCCAGTTTCGTGCCAGAGCAGGAGCCAACTGCTCCCAGGACTGGTTTGAACTGGACTATGCACAGGGACACCAAATGTGCCTGTCGTGCAGACTTTCAGGCACTTTGGAAGTGCACCCACCCAGCTCCAATACACTAAATCCTATCTGGCAGGTGGTCACACCTCCCTGTGACAGGATGCCTATTGTGCTGCCTTCCTCTTCTCGAGCTTGGCTCAGCAGCTGGAAGGCAGAAATGTGTCTCTGGTCGGCAGCAACCATATTATGCTGTCCGGGTCGCGAAGGCTGGTACCGGGAAGACCAGGGACCCACGAAGCTTGTTTCAGAAGGGTGTAATCAAACCTCCCACACCGGTTACCGGTGTGGAGGTATGATTCCAAGGTGTTTGATACCAAACACGCCATGGTTTGTTGCAGCCGTTTTTGAGATAGCATTTTACGCGAGCATATAATGCATCTCTACCTATATGTCTGGCTGCGTCACCGACAACCTGGGAGAATGGTCTCCGAAGGCTGCAGGGGTGCTCTGCTCATGCATGGGCACCCTCTCACGTAAAATTCAGCACCCTGCCTTCAGGATTGTCAAGGCCTGCTATAGGGGTGACCTATAGGTTACAAGTGTAGTGACCTATAGATATAGTAAACCTATATCTAAAGTAAGTGGTGCATGCACCATCTTACACAGGCTGCAATGGCAGGCCTGGAGTTCCATTTTGCATGGCCTCTCATGCGTGGCATAATACATGCTTCAGCCCATGGGAGGCCTCTGGGGTACCTATGCCCTGGGTACATGTGTACCATATACTAGGGACTTATAAGGGTACCCCAGTATCCAATATGGAGTGTGCCTAAGTACGTCATTACATTTTAGGGAGAAAGCAGATAGACTGGGGTCCTAATTAGTAGGATCCCAGTCAGACTAGTTAAAAACAGTGTAACATCAAGCAAAAGATGGGGGTAACCATAAGAAGCAGATCCTACTTTCCTACACCTGGCCACACAGCTACAGTGGGCAGCATGTTGGCAGGTCACTACTGGGGAGACTGCTGAGGATTCCCCTTTTGGAACAGCCCTGGTGTGCTTGATGCTGGCCCCTACAGAGACGTCCCGACCTCAGAGTGAGGGGATCCTGATGGCAATCCGTCACCACGTGTGGACCCGGGTGTTACAACGCACACGCACACAGACTCCCTAAGTTTTTGAGCTGCTAATTGGACAGTTTTAACAACATCATAATGTCTCAGGACAGCCAAGAAAATCTGGGAAACACAAGACTCTGTCCAATTCTCACTGACACTTGAGCTACTGGTGGCAGCCGACCAGGATAGAGGAGTAATTACTCGAAATTACATAGCAGTGCAGGCTGATGCACCTAAACAACCACTGCTAGTACAACAAAAATGGGAGTCAGACTGTGGTTTGGAAACCACGAGTAAGCAATGGAAGATTGTCCACCTGCTACTGACATGCAAAGTGTCCTGTAATCCTAGAGTCGGCCCTACCCACCCACCTCAGTATATTAAACAGAACAGACAACTCAGGTGACGTTACAAAGACCAGACCCACAAAAGACCCAAGTGGCAGATTTATTTATTTACCAAAGTTTCTGCGCTCAATTGCAATAGCAAGAGCCAGCAACACAGAGCGATATTTACTTAATAAGGCCTGCTGCACATCTGGCCCATTGGCTGGCACACAAGTGTTTGTTTTAAAAAAAAAAACATTATTCCTCATTTAGCACCAGATGATGCCTATTTTTCTGGCGAGGCAGTCAGCCCTCCCGATCCAACACTTGTGTACAGGCAGGAGTGGGACTCTCTCCAACACGTACCCCTTGGACCTAATGGCCCAGTAAGTTGGACTTCTGGTCTAATCATCGGAGAGCCTCATCCCCCTCTTCACCCTTGCTGCATTCAACCTCTCCCACCATGGGCCCACCCACACCCACATCTTCTTCCATGACAAGCGTTTCCGAGCCACCTTGCCAACCCACAAAACCGATTGTAACCATTCCATAAACTCCGGCGGGGGCAGAGGAGGTCCATTCCTTGCACAACTCCATTTGGCCAACAAAACCAAATACAGTAGCAGGGAAAGCAGTCTCTTAGATAAAGAAGATGTAAGCCCGCTCTCTTCATGTGTTGGCAGTTTAAAGGCAGACCTCATGGCATTGCTAATTCTTATTGTTCAATTGTATGCTCACAGGGATCTAAGTATCAAACATTTTTAAATCTAGGCTTGTTAAGCCGAGGAGCAATTCCATAGGACAGCAGGCCTTTGACCAAAATGTCAAGTTTGAAATGTTATCTTACTAGAATATTATCGGAAGAATATTGTGATATCGAAAGTATTGCTGATAGGAATACCGCAGGTAAGAATATTGTTATTAGTGTTGTTTTTAATATCCCTATTAAAAATATAATTGTAGGTCATTTTGATATTTTTGAAATATTATGGGGCCGATTCCGATCTCGGTCGGAGGCGCACCCAATACTATTCGGTCGGGAAAAAAGCCATGCGAAAGCCAGTTTCCCGACCGATCCGTACAGCACACCGAACGAGCAAGTACGATGCGCACAACAGCAAAAATCCCGGCCGAGCCGTACTCACCCAAACCAGGTCCTGTTCTCCGACCGAGGCGAATCCGGAAACGCCGAATCGAGTCGCACGGAAGGGAAAATGCAGCCCCGTCCGGCCGGACAAGTACGATGCGCTTTCCGTACGCGCCGAACCCGTCGCTACGCACGGCACGTCAAAGCATCCGGGAGAGGCGCACATAAGCTCCGAATCGCGCCACAACACGATCCACGGCTACGAGACGAACACAGCACAGACGAGGACGACGCGAAGCGACGAGGACGAAGCGAAGCGACGAGGACGAAGCCAAGCGGCGAGGACGACGCGAAGCAACGAGAAGGACGAACGACACGAACCAACCATGAATCCCTTCGTCCCGATCATACCAATATTCTACATCTACTACCGGAACAGGCACGGACGCGTACGGCGCAGAAGGTAAGTCAGACACCAACCACAAAACACATACAACACGTACACGACACATCACACACATACACTGGGAATCTGAATATACTTACACCAGCAGCACCATAGGGGCGGGATGCCCATCACCAATGCCACATATGCACACAGGGGCCTGAATGCGCGCCACCACCCCAACCCAGGGGGGCTGGATGCCAACCACCACAACCACCCTTAGCCAGGGGGTGCCAGATGCCCACCACCACTACCACCCTTAGCCAGGGGGCTGGATGCCTACCACTACTACCACCCTCACCCAGGGCGGGCTGGATGCCTATCACCACCCTTAGCCAGGGGGGCTGGATGCCTACCACTACTACCACCCCCACCCAGGGGGCAGGATGCCTACCACTACTACCACCCTCACCCAGGGGGGCAGGATGCCCACCACTACTACCACCCTCACCCAGGGGGGCAGGATGCCCACCACTACTACCACCCTCACCCAGGGGGGCAGGATGCCCACCACTACTACCACCCTTAGCCAGGGGGCAGGATGCCCACCACTGACTACCACCCTCACCCAGGGGGCAGGATGCCCACCACTACTACCACCCTTAGCCAGGGGGCTGGATGCCTACCACTACTACCACCCTTAGCCAGGGGGGCTGGATGCCTACCACCACCCTTAGCCAGGGGGCTGGATGCCTACCACTACTACCACCCTTACACAGGGGGGCAGGATGCCTACCACTACTACCACCCTCACCCAGGGGGGGCAGGATGCCCACCACTACTACCACCCTCACCCAGGGGGGGCAGGATGCCCACCACTACTACCACCCTTAGCCAGGGGGGCAGGATGCCCACCACTACTACCACCCTTAGCCAGGGGAGCAGGATGCCCACCACTACTACCACCCTCACCCAGGGGGGCAGGATGCCCACCACTACTACCACCCTCACCCAGGGGGGCAGGATGCCCACCACTACTACCACCCTTAGCCAGGGGGTGCCAGATGCCCACCACCACTACCACCCTTAGCCAGGGGGGCTGGATGCCTACCACTCCTACCACCCTCACCCAGGGCGGGCTGGATGCCTATCACCACCCTTAGCCAGAGGGGGCTGGATGCCTACCACTACTACCACCCTTACACAGGGGGGCAGGATGCCTACCACTACTACCACCCTCACCCAGGGGGGCAGGATGCCCACCACTACTACCACCCTCACCCAGGGGGGCAGGATGCCCACCACTACTACCACCCTCACCCAGGGGGCAGGATGCCCACCACTACTACCACCCTTAGCCAGGGGGCAGGATGCCCACCACTGACTACCACCCTCACCCAGGGGGCAGGATGCCCACCACTACTACCACCCTTAGCCAGGGGGCTGGATGCCTACCACTACTACCACCCTTAGCCAGGGGGGCTGGATGCCTACCACCACCCTTAGCCAGGGGGCTGGATGCCTACCACTACTACCACCCTTACACAGGGGGCAGGATGCCTACCACTACTACCACCCTCACCCAGGGGGGCAGGATGCCCACCACTACTACCACCCTCACCCAGGGGGGCAGGATGCCCACCACTACTACCACCCTTAGCCAGGGGGGCAGGATGCCCACCACTACTACCACCCTTAGCCAGGGAGCAGGATGCCCACCACTACTACCACCCTCACCCAGGGGGGCAGGATGCCCACCACTACTACCACCCTCACCCAGGGGGGCAGGATGCCCACCACTACTACCACCCTTAGCCAGGGGGTGCCAGATGCCCACCACCACTACCACCCTTAGCCAGGGGGCTGGATGCCTACCACTCCTACCACCCTCACCCAGGGCGGGCTGGATGCCTATCACCACCCTTAGCCAGAGGGGGCTGGATGCCTACCACTACTACCACCCTTACACAGGGGGGCAGGATGCCTACCACTACTACCACCCTCACCCAGGGGGGCAGGATGCCCACCACTACTACCACCCTCACCCAGGGGGGCAGGATGCCCACCACTACTACCACCCTTAGCCAGGGGGGCAGGATGCCCACCACTACTACCACCCTTAGCCAGGGAGCAGGATGCCCACCACTACTACCACCCTCACCCAGGGGGGCAGGATGCCCACCACTACTACCACCCTCACCCAGGGGGGCAGGATGCCCACCACTACTACCACCCTCACCCAGGGGGGCAGGATGCCCACCACTACTACCACCCTTAGCCAGGGGAGCAGGATGCCCACCACTACTACCACCCTCACCCAGGGGGGCAGGATGCCCACCACTACTACCACCCTCACCCAGGGGGCAGGATGCCCACCACTACTACCACCCTTAGCCAGGGGAGCAGGATGCCCACCACTACTACCACCCTCACCCAGGGGGGCTGGATGCCTATCACCACCCTCACCCAGGGGGGCTGGATGCCTATCACCACCCTTAGCCAGGGGAGCAGGATGCCCACCACTACTACCACCCTCACCCAGGGGGGCAGGATGCCCACCACTACTACCACCCCCACCCAGGGGGCAGGATGCCCACCACTACTACCACCCTTAGCCAGGGAGCAGGATGCCCACCACTACTACCACCCTCACCCAGGGGGGCAGGATGCCCACCACTACTACCACCCTCACCCAGGGGGGCAGGATGCCCACCACTACTACCACCCTTAGCCAGGGGAGCAGGATGCCCACCACTACTACCACCCTCACCCAGGGGGGGCTGGATGCCTACCACTACTACCACCCCCACCCAGGAGGGCAGGATGCCTACCACTACTACCACCCTCACCCAGGGGGGCAGGATGCCCACCACTACTACCACCCTCACCCAGGGGGGCAGGATGCCCACCACTACTACCACCCTTAGCCAGGGGGCAGGATGCCCACCACTACTACCACCCTCACCCAGGGGGCAGGATGCCCACCACTACTACCACCCTCACCCAGGGGGGGCAGGATGCCCACCACTACTACCACCCTCACCCAGGGGGGCAGGATGCCTACCACTACTACCACCCTTACACAGGGGGGCAGGATGCCTACCACTACTACCACCCTTAGCCAGGGGGCTGGATGCCTACCACCACCCTTAGCCAGGGGGGCAGGATGCCCACCACTACTACCACCCTCACCCAGGGGGGCAGGATGCCCACCACTACTACCACCCTCACCCAGGGGGGCAGGATGCCCACCACTACTACCACCCTTAGCCAGGGGGCTGGATGCCTACCACTACTACCACCCCCACTCATAGGATGGACAATGCATGACACAACAAGCACACCACAACCTAGGGAATGCAAGATTAAGACATCCCCCACCACCATGACAAGCGTGTGAGCAGGCTGTGTCAAATGCCTACAACACCGAACATGACATTGAACATATAATGTGACCCCCTAGCACATGTGCCACACATATATGTGTGTGGCACCCACAATGCAAGCAGCCCATGACCATTGTGGCAATGGGGCCTAAACCCCCATCATCACAGTGACCAAAAGGCAAGTGTGGGGTCCATAGCTGAAGCACATTTTGACCATTGTGGCAATGGGGTCTAAACCCCCATCATCACAGTGACCAAAAGGCAAGTGTGGGGTCCATAGCTGAAGCACATTTTGACCATTGTGGCAATGGGGTCTACACCCTCATCATCACAGTGACCAAAAGGTAATTGTTGACAAAGAAAGAGCTGCAACTGCCAAACTGCATGGATCATTCCTGGTCACAGAACCAAAAACTCATCTGTGGCAAAGTAGTGTATGTGTCCCATTGCAACATAAATTGGGGGAGCCAAATACTGCAGTGCAAATGAAACATTCCTTTGGCCATGTGCAGACAAACAACACCCATGGGGGCTGAGACCGTCAACAGTCATCAATGACACAATGACAGAAGTGACCATCAGAATGCAGAACCACATATTTGCACCAATGGGCACACAAATGCAGATACCCTGTGGAGACAGCAGATGTGAGGTGAACAGATACCATACCATGGCAGCAATGGGACACACAAACCATGATCACTGTGCTGACCGATGACCTAGGAGTCCCAGGGACAGCAGGGGAAACACACCAAACAACATACAGCCAATGGCACACCCAAGATATGCCAATGCAGTGGTGCAGATGCACAAACACAAACAGGCAGACCAACACTGTCATCATACACAGCAGGTGAGGGGTGGGGGTGCCAGTGTCCCCAGGCAACAACACAACACATGAGGAGAGCTGAATACCAATCATACAGATGTGCATACACTGCCACACTAAGGTAACTCATGGATCCAAATCCCCTATGTGGGCAAGCAGGCATTGACAGGTGAGAGGGAGCACAAAACACACATGTCACACAGGCACGTAGGAACAACAACTGACACAGCAAGTCACAGACACACCACAGCACCACCCCCAGGGCCCCCACAATGTGGTGACCCTGGGCTGAAGAAAAATACCACTGTGATGACAAAGCTAAATGTCGTTCACACTGTGAACCACAGTCAGGTGTCCTGAGCAACTAACTACCATCACACCTACACAAGCACAAATCAATCAGCATGGCCAGTAAGCCAAGGCCAACATGGAGGCAGGGGACTAGCCGGGCAACAACTCTCATCTGCACACACTCAAGACCACACCCCTCGACCTCCAACAATGTGCAGCAGTGAAGTACACATGCACTGGTGACATTGCACATGCACCCATTACTATTCCAGGGTGGTGGGTGGGAACCAAGGTGTAGAAACACATCACACATGGACACTCAACAAGACTCCTGAATGTCTGACACACTGCACACTACGCTGTACATGGACATGACGGCAATACCACACCGACCAATGGGATCCCAGCCACAGTCACACACCAATGAAGAAGCCAAGGTCACCCACAAAGAACACACATAGACAACAACCAACATTGCAGCCCGGACCCTAAGGAGTGCCAGCAGTCACACACACAACGTGTCACAATCACTGAAAGATAACACAAACTGGAAATCACATGACAGGGGCAAACAACAAGTGCCAAAGGGAAACCTGACTGTGACCCATCTGCGTCTGCACACAAACTCTGCCCTGACAGCAAACACACCTATGGGTGACACCCTGATGACCAGTAATGTGCCATGCACCCACATCACAGAGAACACAGGGAGAAGACTTTGGGGGAACATAGCTCAAGTCAGCAAGCATCACAAACAGGTACAACACTAGGGATCACAGCATGCGCAGATGAATGGAAGTGAACACACAGACATGCACATACAACACACACCTTGGGCGCAGGCAATGTCACACGTGTACACACTGCCATGAGGGGACTCCACTCCTGTGTGAGGAAAGCTGTGCCATATGTTGCCTCAGTAGGGCCCCATCATGTCAGCTGAGCACTTGGTCACACAATCAACAATTAGCACCAAATGAGGGCTCCCATCACATCAGCCTGGTCATGGATGTGCCAACGGAATCATCAGCACAGATCCAACACACTTGTATAGCAATGTTGCACTGACTACACGGATGAGTCCCTCCCCATTGATGCCCAAACCTGCATGTCCACTGGAGATGGCAACACGGTCAGGGAAGTAGACAAATGCAACGATGGCAGGCACAACAGATGTGCAGGGGTGGAAGCCACAGATATGAAATTGCCAATGTAAGTAGGAAACCCATTGCCAAATACTGAACACATGACACCCTCAGATGCTGCTATTGATGACATGGATACACCACATGATAGGACACATTCCCCCTGGACCACATGGGTTCCTGCACAGTAACACTTCATAATCATGAGACCAGATATCACCATCACTGCAGCAAGGGCATGGTTAGCTGCACCAACAACATGTACATCTGAAGCATGAGCAGTAGAGAAAAGAAAGTTGCTTTATTCAGCATATGTGTTGAGGCCAAACGAAGTCCTGAAAAAAGAGCAAAGGCCAATGGCCAGTCCATTGTCAAAGTTCAAACAGGGTGACACTGGCAGATGTCACCCTACGCATGCCTGCACAATACCAGGGACAATCCACTAGGAGGGGCAACCGGGGGCAGGCCAGGCACCGCAGGGACAGGATCAGGGCTCACCAGGGGGAGTCAGGGAAGGGGTGGTGGGTGCTGGAGAGCCACTGACAACTGCAGTGGAGGTGTCTGACATGGTGTGTGCCGGCACAACTGGGGGGCATGACACAGATGTCGTGGGTGCCGGCACAACTGCAGTGGACCCTGCAGATGGGGTGGACAGGTCCGCCACTGCAGTGCCCAAGTCAGACAGGGCGGTAGTGGACTCCACTGCAGTGCCTACCTCCAGGGGAGGAGAATGGGGAACAGGCAAGGTGGGTTGGACAGAGGGGGGGACACCCTCACCACATCAGTGGCACAGACAAGCGCAGCGGGGGTGTGGTGCTGGGAGAGCAAGTGGCAGGGGAGAAGGCCGGAGCATCTTGGGGATGGTATATCTGTGGGTGGGGGAACCTGGGGCAGGGTGTGGTGGGGGCACCTGTGCAGTGGGGGCCTGAGGGATGGAGGACGGAGACCTTGTGCCTGAGCTGCAGGGCGGTGGCGGGGTCTTGCTCTTAGCACTCCGGGGGGACTTGCGGGTGGGGGCCTCAGTCCGTCTGCGCCTGGGGGAGGGTGTCCGGGGGCGAGGGGCACTCTGCTCCGTGTGGGTGGGCTTCCTCTTCCCCCGGGATGCTGGAGCAGCTTCATCGGTGGGGAAGAGGCCGAGGTCACAGAGGAAGAGCTGCTGTGACTTTGGGGTTGCAGGTGAGGCAAGGGAGGGTGCTTTGGAGGGAGAGGGAACTGAGGACTGCGCAGTGCATGTGGATGCGTGTGTGTGTGCCAGGGCCCCATCCCCTGTGAGTCTGGCTTCAGTCCCCTGAATGTGCGTGCGTGTGCGTTTTGTCATTGGCGTGTGTGTCAGTGTGCTGGATGTGTGTGTGCTGGTGTGTGCCAGTGTGTGTGTGCCTGGGATGGGTAAGGTGCTGGGGAGTGTGGATGGAGCAGAGGCAGGAGGGGTGAGGGACCGTTTGAGGAGGGACACTGCTGCCGTCAGGGAGGAGTCCATGGACCTATTGCCCCTCTGTAGGTCAGACATGCCCGATGAGATGCCCTCCATGAACGACACCAGCTGAGTCAACAGCGCGGTGTGCGCATGGAGGACACTCAGCATGGCTGTCTGCCCTACATGGAGCTGGCGAAGGAGGTACACAGACTCCTCACTCAGGGCAGCAGGGGACACAGGGGCAGGGGGTGCGGTGCCTGGCCCAAAGGAGACACGCTCCCGGACATGGGAGCCTCCACGGACCTGGGGAATGGGAGCCGATGGGAGGGCGGTGGTGGTGGTGGTGGTGGCGGGGACAGCAACACTAGCTGGGGTGTGGTGGCTGCTGACACCCGCCTCCACAAGGGAGTCATCCTCCGAGTTGCTCTGGTCCTCAGCTGAGGTGGATGCTGCTGAGGACTCCTCGGTGTGGCTCCCCTCGCCCTCCGTGCCACTGGGTCCCTCCGACCACTCCTCGGCTGCTGACCCAGTCTGGCTCTCCGGCTCCTCCTGGTCCGTGGAGCTGTCCCCTTCCGTGGCCGTGGATGTATCTGCAAAAAATGGGGAAACAGACAGACATCAGTCACCTGCACATAACGCACACACCACTGTGAGCACAGCACATCACAGAGCAAGCCCTGGCATCATTAGTTGTGCATTGCTAAAAGTGCACTAATTGAACAGGAGAAGTCAATTGTCAGTCTGATGCCAAGCATGGCACTCACATCCCACATGGCCTTGCACCCATCTGTCTGGTGTCTGTTGGATTGCAACACCCCAGTGTTGACACATGCACCAAGTACACAGTAGTTGGACAGTGCAGAGGACACGGTGTGGACACATCACAGCTCTTGCCACTGAGTCAGTACAGGTTTACGGATGTAAGGGATGCCCAGAGTCAGATAGGAAATGCATGTGATGCATACCAGCGACAGACACCATGATGCACCCATGTCCTGATAGCCAGCGCCACTATGGTGTGCATGTAGCACATGTCACTCCCCTGCAGGATCACCAATCAGTAGACACATGCCATGGCGGAGGCATGACTGCAAAGTCATACATCACTGTCTCAGTGATGTATGACTTTGCAGCCAGACAACAACACTCTGCACTGTGTCACAATAGTAGGTCATGGGGAATGCAAGTCCTGGAGCTGCACAAGTGCACATGTACATCCCCCCACAACACATCCTCTTAACCCTCATCTGTCCAGGTCATACCTATTGGACATATGGGAGACCTGTGACACTACCCTCTGAACCTGAGCCCCTCACACTCTGCTGTGCATGGGGAACAGCTGCCTGAACTTCACATTTACATGCCCCAGTCTGCATGGGCAGCTGATCAGACACCTATGTGTCACACAAGTATCGTCTCCTATGGTCACATCTCCAGTGGCATGCTGAGCCCCTACCAAGAAACTCCACAGCAGTCCTGGCGACTAATCCACAGCACACTGACACAGAGGCAGACACCTGAGGGGCAAATCACTGTGCACAATGTGTCCTCTGATACACGGGAGTGGGAGTACAGAGTGTATTGTATGGCCTGGAGTAGGCATGACTGTCCAGCCCCACATGAATGAGGGATGAGCCCTGGACTGTAGGCAACTGGCTAAGTATGTGTGACACACGTCATATACATACTCCTGGGGCCCAAACATTGTTCCCACCCGCAGCATGGGTGTGTGCCAGGTACCCCAGCCACATGTGGTGGATCAGCTCAGCAATTGGACCACAGATCAAAGTAACACGCTGAATACATGTCAGAATACAGGCATTGTGTAAGCAATGGACCCACCCATGATGCCCACCACAGAGTCAGGGAAACAGATGCTGTCTCCCACCTTGAGTCAAGCAAACTGCAAGGACACAGTCCTAAGTGACAGAATTCCCTGCATGTAAGGGCCACACCTGGGTATCAGATGAGGAGTGGGCAGTGCACAATAGAGGGACATGGCTCCTGGACAACATGACTGCTGTACTGTGGCAGTTCAACCTGGCCCGAGGAGGGCACATAACATGTTAGACAGAGTACACAGTGCAGTCTTTGACTCACCCCCTCCTTGCTGCTCTCTGGCCTTCAGCTGCCCATCCAGGTCTGGAAAGACCACCGCCAGGATCCTGAGCATGTGGGGGTCAGGGTCCGTGTTCCGCCCCTCCTGCGAGGAGGCGACAGCTTCAGCTGGACCCGTGCAATCCTCCGGGTCCAGCCCCGAAGGTCCTGCCACCTCTTTTGGCAGTTGCGGATCCGGCGCTTGTAGACCCCCACGGACCGGACAGCCCGGACGATGTCCTTCCAGATCTCATGCTTCCGATGGGCAGAAGCCTGTCAGGATGACAAAGTGATAAGGACATTACTACACATGCAACATATCCGTGCATGACACAGTTGCATATACATGTCGCAATCACAGGGGCACATGGTGTACCCAGGCAGTGCACGGCTGCCCATGGACAGTTTTCCAGAAGTCACTACATGGTATCATAGCATGGGGAGTAAAACCCTGTTCAGAAGCACTGTCACTGCACCATACCTGTCCAGTGCAAGTCACTACACACTATGGGGGGTGACAACTACTCAGTGAGCCTGCTAGCCAGTGGTGTGCTGACTCTCAGCCTTGCTAGTCAGACAAAATGCACATTCAGAAAGGCAGTGCACAGAACACTCACCTGCTCCCCTGGTGTCCCATACAGCTTGCTGTACTGTGGAAGTAGGCTGTCCAGCAGGGCCTGGTTCTCTTCAAGGCTGAAGGCTGGGGCTCTCTCCACAGTACGTGCCATTGCAGGGTCCAGAGGGGCAGAGACAGCAGCAGTGCAGTGGCAGATGTCGTCCTGGAGCATGTAGTGCAGGCAAGTGGGCTCTCAGGGGAACATGCAGCAATATATATGTGCTGGAGAGGCAGATACTGTCCCTTGTGTCCAAAGTGATAGGTCCAAGTCGTTTGCATCTTCTGAATATGGCCAATCCATGGAATAGCAGCACCAAAACACGCCCACAGCATCCTTCAAAATTTCAACTTCATGACATACATGATTTTGCAACATTGTTGTGGGTGACCAACTGATTTTCCAGCAACCGACTCGTTCGAATATTCGAAAACGCGTCCGTTGCCAGGCAAGCCCATTGTCAATGGGTGCGCACCGATCGGTCCATTGCAGTACAACGCGCACAGGGGTACAACGCGTACCCGCACACATTGAATGCAATGGGCCGGCCGGAGGCACCGATCGGTCCATTGCAGTACAACGCGCACAGGGGTACAACGCGTACCCGCACACATTGAAAGCAATGGGCCGGCCGGAGGCACCGATCGGTCCATTGCTGTTCAACGCGCACAGGGGTACAACGCGTACCCGCACACATTGAATGCAATGGGCCGGCCGGAGGCACCGATCGGTCCATTGCTGTTCAACGCGCACAGGGGTACAACGCGTACCCGCACACATTGAATGCAATGGGCCGGCCGGAGGCACCGATCGGTCCATTGCAGTACAACGCGCACAGGGGTACAACGCGTACCCGCACACATTGAATGCAATGGGCCGGCCGGAGGCACCGATCGGTCCATTGCAGTACAACGCGCACAGGGGTACAACGCGTACCCGCACACATTGAATGCAATGGGCCGGCCGGAGGCACCGATCGGTCCATTGCAGTACAACGCGCACAGGGTACAGCGCGTACCCGCACACATTGAAAGCAATGGGCCGGCCGGAGGCACCGATCGGTCCATTGCTGTTCAACGCGCACAGGGGTACAACGCGTACCCGCACACATTGAATGCAATGGGCCGGCCGGAGGCACCGATCGGTCCATTGCAGTACAACGCGCACAGGGGTACAACGCGTACCCGCACACATTGAAAGCAATGGGCCGGCCGGAGGCACCGATCGGTCCATTGCTGTTCAACGCGCACAGGGGTACAACGCGTACCCGCACACATTGAAAGCAATGGGCCGGCCGGAGGCACCGATCGGTCCATTGCTGTTCAACGCGCACAGGGGTACAACGCGTACCCGCACACATTGAATGCAATGGGCCGGCCGGAGGCATCGATCGGTCCATTGCAGTACAACGCCGCACAGGGGTACAACGCGTACCCGCACACATTGAATGCAATGGGCCGGCCGGAGGCACCGATCGGTCCATTGCAGTACAACGCGCACAGGGGTACAACGCGTACCCGCACATTGAATGCAATGGGCCGGCCGGAGGCACCGATCGGTCCATTGCAGTACAACGCATCACTGTACATGTGACTGGCATATGTCAGCATGCCTGTCTCAGATGGACATATGCCAGCCACAGATAGCTCCCAGGGAGTGAGGGGCACACCTACATCACGACAGCCTGTCCAAACCTTATCATAAGGCATGTAAGGCTGCATTTCCTATTGTGTGTATGTTGGTGTACATGTTGTCCTGTGGGTGTCACCTGTGGGCAGCCACCCCCAGGCTGTGCACGTGTTCATGGGGAC